>MU826826.1:657016-825662 GCA_029204205.1 Desmophyllum pertusum
GTACAAAGAATAAAACCGACATTATTTCCTCTAGTGATCTATTATAATAAAGGAACAGTTTACTCACACAAATGCTCCACTTGTTTGTAATGTCAGTTCAAGTTATCCGACAACACCGTCTGAACCGTCAGTTCAGTTTTCTTGGTAATGGACACCACCTAAAGAAGACAAAATAAATTGTGCGCTCAAAACATGATGCAAATATTGGCACAAGCAACAGAAGAAAATTTAATGTGGTTGCAAGCTAAGGATATAAAAACACCGATGAAGACACTCGCACGATTTTTTTTTTCATCATAACTTAACTACCGCATATTCTCTATTCAGCCTCTCCCCCCCCCCCCCCCCCCCCCCTTCTAATAAATCCCCCTCAAAACGACGAATGACTAGCCACGGTTTGTTTAAAAACTGTGTATTATAATGCAACAGTTTCATACATGCGGGTGATTAAAGCATGACAACTGCGACTTGCAAATATTTTACCCGACAAGCCCCCCTTCTAATAAAACCATCCCCTCCCTCCCCCCACGCCCCTTTGTGACACCTAACATTTAGGCTTATGTATCTAAGAAAGCTATCAGTACTTTTATGGCGATGATTAAATCGAATAAATGAGTTTGAAGTTGTGTGACATTGGGCTATGCAAAGCTATATATACAAACAAAGGCTTGTTGCGAGAAAACGTTCCATACATGGAACTAATATGCTACAAATATATATTTTTTTTCTGCAGTTCTACCCAACCCCCATTTTTTCCAACAACCATGATACTACTCAGAGAGATTTTTTAGTGGCCGCGACCGGAACCATTCCATTTGACAACATGGACACGCATGTTTCAGAACAAACAACAATGGCCGACATGAAGCGTATGTTCGAAGCTTTAGACAAGATGTCTCGACCCGCTCCGACTCATCACGTGAGAGCTGATGATTAGTCTCGCGGTCCAGTAGCTTGGTACAAGCCGCAGCAGGACGAGACACTTTTAACGACACTGGAAGTAAAGTCGTGAATCAGTTGGAAACCAGTTGAAAACAAGTTCATAACAAGTTTGTCATGGTTCATACAGTGTGCTGATTCCAAATTCGTAATATCGTGAACAGTAGTATGTACAGTTAAGATGACGCCTAAGACCGTTGCCACTGCGACAAGATGTTTGATTAATTTTTGACATCTTTTTGACAACATTGATGGATTGCGTGTTGTGGCGCCACATTTGAACTAGACTAGAAACTAAAACCATTCAAATTTCACGACTCCGCCTCCAACACTCCTTGGGTTTTGATTGGTCAAGTCAAACGGAACCCATCCGAAAGTCGTCAAAAAGGTGTCAAAAAGATGTCAAAAATTAATCAAAAACTTTGTCGAGTGGCAACGGTAGCGTCATCTTCACTGTAACCAAACAAAATTCAAGGACTTTTTAAAGAATTTTCAGCGACACAAAATTAATTTAATTTTCAAAGCATTTGAAATCTCAGTGTTCAAAATGTCAAAGGCATCTGCCAGTCTAATCTAAAACAAAAATATTTCACAGGCAAAAACTCATACTAGCAGAATTTCATGGTACAGTTACTAAATACACATGATTCTTTGTGTGATTAAATATGGTTGCGATTTTTGATTGCGTATACAGTGCCGAAGCTCTCGTAAGCGACGACTCTCGGGAATTCGAAAAAGTGGTCGTAACTAGAGCTGGTCGCTTACGAGAAAGGGCTGTCGTAAGTGAACAAGCGCTGAAACAATAAAAGAAGTGAGGAAGCTCCGTTTAAATCACAAAACATAACCGAGAGAGTTTTCCTTTTATAGCTGGGGTCATAATCACAAAGCCACATAAAACTCCCTTAACTCGCAAAAACTCTCCAGCGTCTTCAAAAGCAAAACAATATGTCTAGCTTTTTGTCATAAACTCAGACTTGTTTAATGAAATATACTTGTTAGCAGTTTGTAGTCGATCAATTTCATGTTAAAAATTGATGTCTCTACTGTGCAGAATGTGTCGATAGTATTTTCTAGTTGTCAACGGTTCGGTGGAAACGGAGAGTGTAAGGAAGAGATGCACAAAGCATGGATGAAAGCGAAGGTTGCAAGAAAAAGTTGCGGATTCTGTGGTAAGTAATTTTTTACGCAAGAATGACTGACAAAATATAATGTAAGACAAGCGATGATGATCTAAGAGAAGGATTTCCCGGTGCCCCATGATAATTTTTGGAAATCTATTAATAGTTTTCGCGCCAAGCTGTGAAAGTTATTTTTATTTCCTTCTGATCGAGGCTCCGACATCACGTTACTACTCGAACTGACCAACCAATTATGCAAATATAATCACAAGTTAGGCCCAAAGAGTTATTTACAATTGAATCTCAATTCTTTTCTCTCCCTTGACTAGAAGTTGAACTGCTGGGACACCCAATATGGCTGTTGTCCGGGACGGGAAATCTGCTGCTGATGGGCCACTTAAAGCTGGCTTCGGAGGTAAGTACTTCTTTAAGCGTAGCACAAACATTAATTATCCGACATAGCGAGTGTGTGATACACGCCCAGGGAAGCGCAGATTAAAATATCCGATTTTATTCATGGTAAGGGTCTTAATCTACCTGACCGCGCGGCAACATAGCCACTAAAACCTGTTACCGTACAATTCCGAAAGTAACGGCCCCCCGTTACTGTTCACAAGTCTTGTCCGGCCGAACACGCTAACCATTAGGCCACAGCGTGCTCCGTCTGGATAGAAGTTTCTATAACATGCCCGTCAGTTTCCCATTGACTCATTGATTTTTATATTGATTTTTTTTTTAGTTAAGTTATTGTATTGACTTGAGGATATTGTGGAAAGGTTAAAGACGGAGTGCGACAGCGTGTCATTGGCTTCCTCTGCGAAATGGCCTGGGCTCAGAACAAACGGTGCTTATACATGCAGGATGTGCATTAAGTGATTACCAAGAGAAAAAACTTATCTTCTTTTTCTTTTGTGTGATGCCTTTCTAAAAGTAAATCAGCGAAATTAATTGGTGAGTGGTTCCATCTTAGTCCGTACTCTACTTCAAAATATGGACTGCGCACAAGGAACCAATCAGAATGCCTCTGACGACGGGCTAACGCTCGAATAACTTGGAATCGACGCAAGCATAAGTGATAAAAAAACAAAGCATAAGCATAGGAGTGTTTTCACACGTGCCGATAAACAACAAAGTGACCTAACGCAAGCGCAGTGGCATCATCCGGGCCAATACGGCAGATCGCAGCACGCGATTTGGGTTGTGCTTATGCTTGCGTTATCCCGGTTGCACACGTACGTTTCTTATGCTTTATGCTTTCCCACCACCCACCCCCCGCGTCCGCAAACTCAACTCAGTTTACATTCCGTTTTTCACAGCACAGAGGCAGCAAGTCCGCAAGGATACTGCGAGAGTCGCCCGCCGCTGTACGGGTGGTTGCTAGGAATGGAGACGAAGCAACGGGACGGAACGGCCAAGGTTTGCATACGTACTTGTATCGATATCATTGTTCAGATTTTCTTTTACAAATATAAATACACTACCGTACACAAGATTCTCGCAAAAATGCACTGCGAAAAAATAACTGACGTGGATAGATTCTGACGTTTACTGTTCTATATTCTAAGGCAGAATGGGTTTTGAATGCAATAATCTGGAGGATTTGTAGAGAGGGGGTGGGCAGGGGGTCTGAACTTCCCGCTTCCCGTACCTTGTACTACCGGTTCCTCCCCTTCCCTTTTTGTGGTTCCCCCTCTTTGTGCTTTTTTCTATTTATAAATATTCCGCAAATGCAATGTTGCGACATGTTTTTTCTATTTCTCCCGGTTCCCGCCACCTTGACAATCCCCCATTCCGCCCTCTCTTCTCCCGCATCCCCGTAAGTCTTCCCGTCCCCTTTACTCGGGCGTCCCCCCCCCCCCCCCCCCGCCCCTGTTTCCCAACCTCCCCCTCCCATATACATACAGACTACCCCTTGTTGCAACTATTCCCAAGCAATTCAATCTCGTCGATTATGTTGCTCAAACAAGAGTAAAGAAAAACTTTCTGGGGATACATCTTTTCTTAGAATTTTGCTAAAACACCTGCGCGCCGAAAACTCGTACTAGTGGTCCAAGGTCAAACCCCCAACGCGAAACCACTTATCTTAGCAATCAGCTTAAATCGATCGGCCAGCACATTTTTACTTATATACTTTTTCTTTGTTTTCCATTTGTCAACAGCTTGCGAGGACCACGTATAAGCGAGCATGTAAGTTGTTTGCGGATTGCGCTTCTCCATTCTATATGAGGAGGCGTTTTTGTGGATCAGCACTGTCCCTAAGAACATGTGGGAGGTGTGGTAAGTACTAGAACATTGCCATGCACAATACGCCGCTGTCACCGCTATTTAATGCATAGATTTTGAGGCAACCTCGTTCCCAGGCCTCTCTCTCTTTTTTCTCTCTTGTCGTTGACGAGGGAGGAAAAGGAGAGAGCGGCCTGGGAACGAGGTTGGATTTTGAGTGGCCTACATGATTAGCGCGCTGGACTCTAGATCGCTCGGTCCGGGTTCAAGCCCTGGCCGGGGTCACTGTGGTGAGTTCTTTGGCACGACACTTCACTCTCACAGTGGCTCTCCATCATCCAGGAGTATAAATGGGCTCCGGCGACAAAAATGCTGCGGGTTAACCTGCATTGGACTAGCATCCCATCACAGGGAAGTACGCATACTCCTAGTCGGCTTCATGCTACAGAAACCCAAATAAGACGGGATAATGTTCCGTCAGTTTTGAGCCTCTAGGCTCGTGGAAGACTTTTAACATTTTGAGAAACTCGGAGACGTACGTACCTACAGATCATCATAACGCAATTGCAGAACAATAGATGGTTTGACTTTGTATAAGCTGTCCTAAACGTTGGCAACTATGACGATCAAAGTAACTTTACTATGTTTACTATATTATTTTTTGGTCAGTAAGAAATGTTCCCATAAATTCATAGTTCGTGTCTACCTTGTAGTAGCCTCCTACGCAGACTTTTCTTTGGGGCTCGTCACGCAATCTCTTCTCACCCCACGTTCGTGGCGGAGGAGCGCGTGACGAGCCCAAAGAAAGTCTACATAGGAGGCTAACCTTGTAGATTCTAGTATAAAAATCACTGTGAGGGATACTCCTGTCAAAATTTTAGGTGGGGTTGTGAGGCCTTCTTTTTGAAACCCTTAACCCTAATTTTCAGACCAAAACGGGCTCGAAAACCATACCCTTTGGCGCCGTCACATACCTATATCGCTTATATAAAGGTTGTACCCCCGAGGGTCATCTTCTTTAGTTACCTGTATCCCTGTCTATATTGCTAAATAGATACATGGTTTATTTATTTGGTATAGGAGAGTGCGCTGTTAAACCAAAAGACCTCCAAATGCGAAGAGTGGGAAAGACAAAAACTTGTGCACAAGTTCAGCGGGCTTGGAAGGATTATATGGCTAGAGAACTGTGCCAAGACCATGCCGATTTCTGTTAGTCTATCGGTGAGTTACAATGAACCTTTTGGCGATGATCCGCTGGGGGGGGGGGCATTTTCTCCGTTTACTCATTGTTTTTTTGTTTCCATTGAGAAGATATATCAAATACTCGAGACAGTGTTTCATCCGATTTTCCAAACACCTTTCGAATTTCGTCAAAAATACCTCCGCTACGCGTATTATTTTCAACTCTCGTTCGGTTGTTTGGAAATCGGAAGAAACACGTACTCTCGTGTTTTGTTGTATTACTTACCAAATTTAACTGTTATTTCGAGGGGGGTGTTCTATTTTTATATTGTTGTTCTGAAGAATGTTTTATTGTGATTTCCACGAAATGTGCATGGCGGGTGACGGTACTTCCTTTGGCTGTTTGTTTGGTGTTTAGCAAAATAAATAAAACTCTTTAATTTAACATAGTTTTATTAACATAGAGCATGAACAACGCTGGTGCAAAATGGTTACTTTTAAAATGCACTCAGTAGCTGTATTAATTAAGCGTTGCAACAAGTAGTACAAAATTAGCGCTACTTCTGCTAAACGAGTAAGTTTTTTGTAGACTCTCATCGTTTTCTATTTGCAAATCCGAGTATCTGATTAGTTCTTTCATCGTTGAGATTATGAGCTCGAGATTTCTAACGCTGGGCCGAATCAACTATCACAGGAATAGAAATTGAGAGCGAATAATCTAATTGGTAAATAGTATAAGAATAATCAGCCAATCAGATTGTCTCTTTTGCATTAGTGATAACTGTAGATTTTTATCTAATCGCTGATAGCCGAAGAAAGGTAAATTTAGCTTAAAAATATCTTAATACCTGCTATTCTTTTATAGAGAGTAGTACCATTCAATCGTAAAAAACTCTGGCTCGATAGTCTAATTGTGAAATATTACATGCGAACTGAATATTTTGTAGTTTCTAAAGATCGTTTCAAATGTGGAGGGTTTGTCTGATGAATTTTAGAATAACAATAATACTTTCTCATTTTGTTTTCCTATTGGTTAGAGACACGGAGCTTCTAATGTTTAGCGCGGTTGGACTCTGGATCGAGCGGTACGGGTTCGAGCATTGTGTTGTGTTCTTGGGCAAGACACTTAAGGGGGAGAACCTAAACTACAAGGAACCACAAAAATGTTGCTAAGGAAATCTCTAAACCTCCATAACTTTGGTTCCTGGACTCCAGTGGGCATCAAACGTTGTAGTGTTTGTTCAATTCACGTTCCCTTTAAATATTTCGAACCATGCCCATATTTGGTGTGTCACGTGACCAAAATGAAAAATGTCTAAAAACTCGGAAGGATTTGATCGTTTTCAAATTATTACTTTAGAATTTGCTGAAGAACGTCAATATCGACAACTTGTAGCATGCGTTTGATGAAATGTACAATATTTCGGAAGTTATAAAGCTTTAAGAGTTTTAAAGCTTTATAACTTCCGAAATATTGTACATTTCATCAAACGCATGCTACAAGTTGTCGATATTGACGTTCTTCAGCATATTCTAAAGTAATAATTTGAAAACGATCAAATCCTTCCGAGTTTTTTAGACATTTTTCATTTTGGTCACGTGACACACCAAATATGGGCATGGTTCGAAATATTTACAGGGAACGTGAATTGAACAAACAATACAACGTTTGATGCCCACTGGAGTCAAGGAACCAAAGTTATGGAGGTTTAGAGATTTCCTTAGCAACATTTTTGTGGTTCCTTGTAGTTTAGGTTCTCCCCCCTTAACTCTCACAGTGTCCCTCGTCACCCAGGAGTATAAATGGGTACCGGTGAATTGTTAGGGAAACCTGACGAAATGCTGGGGGGGGGGGGGGGGGGGGGGAGTAACCAGTGACGAACTACAGTAGCATCCCATCCAGGAGAAGCAGCAATACTCCTAGTGCGCGCATTGCCTTTTTTCACTCTCGTAACTAGTGGTTAAAACTATAGCAAGCAGTAATGTTTAAGCGTTTTTTTGGTCAAACTTGCTAAAGAAGCATGGAGAGAAGCACGACAAGTGAAGTAGATAATGGCCATTTCAGGGGGTTGCCTTTCGTCTCTATTTGCGAAACGGGTCCTGGTGGCTACAACCTTTCATGTTGAAATGAGTTTGATTTGCATTTTAAAGTAAACTTATTTCCGCTAAAATTATTAAAGGTTGCGTCCGAGGACTTGTTTTTAATAACAGAAGGCATGACAGGCAACTCTGAATGCCTATTCATAGTTAATATGAGGGAAATAGTTATGAGCCCGGCAAACTTCAAAGAGCAAAACCACAGAGGCCAATATTTATGTTGGGAAGGTCCACGACCCACGCATCTTTTTGTTTGCGCTCATACACTATGCACTGAATTACGTATCGAACGTTTTTCTATTGGTTAGTTGTCTGAACACAAGGAAACACCTATTTGTATTTTGTCAGGTTTGTGTCAGGGTCAAGGCAAAAAAAGCAACAAAAACATAGAAACAAAGACTTTTGTCGGCTTCATAAACCATTCCTTTATTAACTATGGCCTATTCAACACACACACCACACATCAGAGTAAAACAATATTTAAACTCAGCTCCTATAATCTGATAATGATAGTGTACAACTAGGATTTTAAGTAAAGCGTAATAAAGTAGAAGGTCTGACAGTAAGCTTGTGGTACGATGGCGTGATGCCTTTTTGATGATACAATAAAAATTGTGCAGCTTATAAATATAAAATAAAGTACTGACCTCTTGAATCTCACAGCAATCTTAACTCGCTGTTTACAATGCCTGCCCTGTATAATAGTCGGGGGAACAAGGGCCGGTGTTGGCAAATTTTCGTTGAAGCATTCGAAACGAAGTTTCCGAATAATTTTAATCGCAATCAAAAACTAACGCGAGCATTCATGAGTACTCCCGAAATTAAAGTGCAAATCGGCGCGAAACAAATACGTCATGTGCTTAGCAAACTTCGGGTAAGAAAAAACCGCGGGCTCAGTCCCGTCTCGCGGAGGCAGGATTTTCGTCATCAAACTGTGACTTACTTGGTTCTCAAAACAAGAAGCAAAAAAAGAAACTGCCACCATTCGACAGGTCGTATAATTGTATGAGCTTCTACAAGCAAATATTAATTGGGAATTCATGCATCTTACTGTATTTCCAAACATTACAAAACAGAGCATTAGCATTAGCTGTAGATAGGGAGGTGTGAATGAATGAGCGCAAAAAATGGCGGAAGGGTCTCGTCCAAATCCCTTTGCGTCCAAAACCCTCGCTCGGCCCCGAGCTCGGATCTCCGGTCTAGAATGACAGTTAAAAAGTTTGGCCAGTGGTCAGGATGGTTGACAATATAAAGAATGCCATTAAGGCTGATTTTAAACTTGTGGTCCCCGTCGAGACATCTAAAGTGAGCTATGTCACGATATTTTAAGTCATTTCTGCGAAGTGCAAAATCACCTTCAAACTGAACAAAGCCTCAAAATAATTCGCTGCTAAGGTAGAAAAACACCATAGAGGTGATAATAAACCAAAACAGGAACAAGGATGGTTGAGGATGAAGAAGATTAAGACGGATTGCGAAACGCCGAAACTTGAAAAAATTGGCCAATTTTTCAAAGATGCGCCATCCGTGGACGTAGCTCCTTTAATATCAGCTACAATGCTTGTCAGTTGTCAGTAGTACAAAATGTGTGCCAGGTATAATTTATAATATCAAATGGTACGTAATACCGTTTTTGTCCGTTACCTTTCTGGCGAATTTGTGGTCAAAACACTAGAAATCTTCGTTTGAAAAACAACATTCTGTTTCTAGGCGTTGGATTTGTAAAGGTATCACTTTCAGGAGCGTCTGACATGATTATGCGGATTTGCGAGCATTTCACGCTGACTTCACCACATCGTGCGAAAGGTCGCGAGGTATTTTGAAAAGATTTGCGCGCAACATCACGAAACAGCATGCAGCTATCCGAGGACAACTGACATATGAGCTAAGGAGGGTGCAGGTTTTACACTGGATTAGGCATAATTCCTCAACCACTAATTAGTTTTAAAGTGCTGTCCCGTTATAAAATGCAAGTGAGCTTAAAGGTGGGAGTTTATGAAGTTATGTTGTTTATGTCGTAAAATGAGAAGAACTGAAATGAAAACAAGATAGTTTTCAATCCAAAGAAAGGTTGATTCAGTTCTTTTTCATAGCGTACCAGATGATCTCGAACTGAAAACAGTTCTGTTTTTACAGTAATTTGAATTTAACAGGGCTGCTATCTCTCTATCTTGGGTTATATTTTAACGTAAATCTTTAAAAAACAACTGGTGAGAGATCCTTGGCCTATATTAACACCACTTATCGCGAGCAGGAAAAGGAGGAAATTAGTAATTCGTCTGTGCAAATGATTAATACAATAAAGTTATTAAACTGATAACGAACTGGTTTTTGTGGAGAAAGGTGGACCGCCTCCACTATATCTCGAACAATTTGTAGTTTTTGCTTGAGCGAAATCCACCGTAGGAAAAAAGGCGGTACATTTTACCACAATACATTGCGAACCTAACACAGCCAATAGGCACATCTGAAAGCCAAATTCGAAATTCGTCCCTGTACTAACAACATTGTGTATGCTAGGTTTGGAGTTTTAGAACTTTTCTGTGCGTTTTTATGAGCGTTTTTAGGTTTTCGTGCGCTAAGAATTGTGGGTAAAATGTACCAGTCGCCATCTTTGTCTTACGGTGGATAATAGTAAAGATATATCGTGATCACTTTCAGAGAATTATAGATTTTTTCGACTAATAAATCAAAGTAAATAAAGTAATATTTATTTAACAGTTTATAACGTTATGTAATGTTCTTTTCCTGTTTCAAATGAGTAAATTCTTTTTTAAGTACTTACTTTTTCCGGAATTTTCTTGCCTACAATTTAAAGTTTCTATCTTAGGTTTCCGGCTTGCAGAATGAAAGCTAATGAAGGTAATTTCGGATGATGCAAAATGACTTACGCGCTTCTGATCAGTGCTACAAGCACTAGAACATGCTTTTCCAGCTTAGTTTAAATGTCGTTTTCCTGCCATCTTTATCGGCGTTTTACTCTCCTAGTCTTAATACGGAAAGAAAAATCTTGTTTCTTGGCATTTGAATCCGCAGCAAAAGATTTAATTTCAATAGAGTTCTAATAGCATGGATTTCCGGTCCATATTAAACACATACTTGATATGCAGCATTCGTCTAGTGGTCTCTAGTTCACTGTGGAATGATTTGCATCATCACAAAACTCAGCGAGAGATCAACAAATGTCCAAAATAAAATAAGCCACACAGACTAATCGCACGTTTATACCGCCCATGCAAATGGCCGCTGTTTTCTCACAAAAACATTCTAAATTCGCAGACGTCAGAAATTCAGACTTGCTAGTATATACTTTGCTGCTGTTCAATGATAAATCACTGTTCTTTCTAGACGGATTGTATATACTACTTAATTCCATATTTTGTTTTCTTTTGGTCTGTCTCGATAAAACAGTGTAAAATAAATAAGGACTTTTCAAAACTTGAAACCTGACACAAGTCTTGGAACGAAAGAATGGCCTGTCGTAAGACAGAGGGTGGTCGCAAAAACGTATAAATTGAACTTCAAGATTGTTTTTCTGCATTGGCTACAGCAGAGGTTGAAATAGTGTGAACAAACTACAAGAAATAAGCCGAAGGAGACGAGATTCTGTAAAAGATTTAAAGAGATGAAAATGATGAAACAGAGTTTGACTTTTGTTCGAGTTTGTCCTGGGTTGTGATAGCCTTAAACGGTAAGTTTGTACCGACGTCTAATTGAACTGTTTCAAATCAGATTAAATTCATTCGTTCGTTCATTCAGGAATCAATTCATTCGATCGATTGCTTTTATCCTTTCAACACTTCCTGTCACATGAGTCAGCGATCAAAATGCAGTTTCTCCTTCCGCTATCAAGGCATTGTCAAGCGAACGTGGCATGAGAATTAAGAATAAGTCATCAACATTATCTTGATGGGCACCAACACATTTTCACTGGCGATCAGTACAGTAAGGTTTTCTTTGTAACGATTATAGCCTGTTCCAGGCTCTTAGTTCGTGGGGATAACGCAAAAACTGAAAGCAGGCGAGCGAAGGAAAAAACTAGGGCGCCCACGTCGCCACTAGCTAAACTGCCGAAAGCTTGGAACAAGCTAGAAGGATCAGGGTTGAAACGTGTCAAAAAACAGCAAGCGCAGTGCAGTCGACTTGCATTCATTGGGACAAGTTTCTTTCACTTTTCTAGACAGTCTGGAGAAAAAAAATGTCTTCATTCCTGGGTTAATCAGTACCGAGCAAAATGATGATCAATAGTCAGAATTCTCGGGATTGATAAAACTAAGAGCCCATACACATCCACCCTGTTTCAATATGTTCAGAAAATGAACACAAAAGCACGGTAGGGCTTTTTGATGTTGATTTTATTAATCAGACTGGCCAGCATGATCCGTAACTGACTCCAGTAGTACGGCCATATTAATGTGATTAAATAAAAGGCTTTAAGCCTAAAAAAATCACCGTGGACGATCACGAAAATGTCACAACAAGTTCTTGATATCCCGTTGAATTTATAGGAAGAGCTATCTGAAGCTCCAGTCATGAGGTAGCTGAACTTGTTGACACAGAATTTCCCGCGTTCACGCCTAACTGCTATCATGACTTTTATTTTATTTTTCAGTTAAAACACATGTTGATGGTTATTCAGCTCGGATCTGGAGATCAAATACGGTGAAAGGTAACTACAATATGCATCCTGATGCTTTTCTCTGTGATCAATACTAAAATACAGAGAAACGTATCAGCCAACTAGGGAATATTGTACATGTCTTGATGTGCATGTACGTAACACCAAATTTTCAGAAGCAACGTTGATAAATTAGGCACGGTTACGAAGCTCAGAAAAATTCTTTGTTCCATGTTTTTGTTCGCTTTTTAGGTCGTGAAGTGAACCGTGCATTAATAAAACGCAAGAGATTTTGATTTTGAGCAACTAGCCAATATAAAAGTTTTGGTTACGTAATTCAAACCATAGTGTGTCAGAGCGCAAAACAAGATATTGACCATATTGTGCATGGTCCTGGGACTTCCAACATAAATCTTGGTATCTTTTTTGCTCCTTTGAAGTTTGCTGGGATTCATGAGCAATCCCTCTTTTAACTTCGTCTGACAGAAACTAAGCATTGAACGGGGTAGTCACTTGTTCTGATACAATTAATTTACAATAAATAATACAGTATTTTCCCTCTGTTGTAATGACTTTATAAAGAAACCTTTGAATAAAGAAAACGTTCCGGCCATATTCAGCTGCATAGTTAGCTGATTACATGTCTTTTGTTTTTCCTTCAGACCCTCAGTGTAGGGACAACCACAAAGAATGTAGAGCTCTTAAACGAAACAAGCAATGCGAAAAGCCAATGTCCCAGAACTGGATGAAAACAAAATGCGCACGAACTTGTGGATTTTGTGGTAAGCTCACGGCCATATTAAGTAAAAACATTTTTGGCGGACGTTTCAAAATTACCTTCAGATCTATACACTAGTTTAATTAAGTTAGAACAACACCATAGGTGATAATAACTAAAAGGAAACAAGGCCAAGATGAAAAATATTGGGGAAGCTGGATTGAGACGGATTGAAATTAAGGCCAATTTTTTTAAGACGGCACTGCACTTCAATTTCAGCCGTAAGCGACCTCCACCGCGGTCAAATGTCAAACAAAAATAAACTACGCCGACAAACCTCAACATTACACCGTGTTTTAAACACGTCTAACCTTTTTGGTAAACGTCCAAAAAAAAAAAAAGGTAAATTAACAGAATGCTGGAAATATAATGAACTAGTTGTGTTTGAATAGGCTAAACTTCTCCTTTTACCTACTTTTGTTTCCTTTCGCAAATTTTCCAAGGTTTGCAATGGTTCTCCTTTAAAATTTTGCGCGGGAAATTGGCGCGCGGGCGATCAGAATTCATTACGCCTTTGCGCATGCTCGAGCATTTGACCGCGGATAAGCGACCAGACTTTCGTTCTATACGGAACATAAGTGGTGACCAGAAGAGAGACGGCTCAGTTAAATTCAGACTAATTATTAAGTTTACAAAATTAATTAACAAAACAACATTTCGTATATAAGGCAGTCCGCTTTGTTTTGGCAGTTCTTTAGGTATCGTGAAATGTTAATCCAGTAAATAAATCCCTGTTATGTAATTACGTAATTAAACCAAACAACTTGTACAATTACAGTTTTACCCGAGCAAAGATCTTACCTTTTGTGCTTTTGTTTCAGTTCCAAAGAAGCAATCTCCATGCAAATCGTCCAAAGTATGGATGCTGCCAAGACAGAGTGACACCTGCAGAAGGACGACATTTTAAGGGATGTGCCGGTAAAGTTAGACAAAAAAGCTTATTAACAAAAATTAGGGGAACCTATTCAACTGCTTTGAAGTTTGTGGGACACCCACCACGCTTTCTGACTAATAACACCATTGTTGATTAGAGCGGTTTTCAATTGAGACTTGTCGAAAGTAATCGCTGAATTGCTTTGGTTTTGCTTTACTATGCTCTATGATTGGTTTAAAAAACTCGCGCCACCTACTTAAACCAATCGGCTTGCAAAACCAAAACCAATCGCGGACTTTCAATGGTCGCCACGCGTTTTCCCGCGCTTGGCGCTGGTAACGTGTATTTTGCTTTGAGTTCTCATTGATTCATTGTGTTGTTTACGTTTGTTGTGATTGGCCATTGTAATTGCTTTGGTTTTGGTTTCACGACACTCAATTGAAACCCGCTCTAAGCCTACATATCTTGTAGGCTAGACAAATCCGTGCTTAACCACCATCAACTTCTTTTCGTAAGCTAAAGGTAAAGCAAACATCATATAACAACTTTTTATCTTCTATAGTAAAAACTGTGTGTGGACACGATTGTTTGTGACAAGTTCAAGAGTTCGTGTGGGAGCAGGGGCAGGGCTTTTAAGAAATGGATTACAGAGAAATGTGCAGCTACGTGCGGATTTTGTCGTAAGTATATTAGTTAATAGACGCTTAATTAATCCGCTTTTGATCCCCAGTGAATGCAGCGTAATCCTTTTACTGTTCGTGCGAAATCTCACAAGTCAAATGAGTCTGGAATTCTTCTTGAATATATTTAGGGAGTTAACGCAACCACAACGACGTCGCCGAAGACAACGTCGATTAAAAATGAAGTGATATTTTTTTATATGTTTTGTTAAGACTCTTGCGATAATCCATAACCCATTCAGCAAATAACTGACTGCATAGCGCTCCTGAAAAAATCACGATAGTTTGCTCAAACCTTCTTCAATAATTGATATATAGTATTGATCGCGAAGAGAGTAAATCAAATTCTCAGCTAGGGGATATAATAGACGACCTTTAGGGCCTCCACAGACTAGAGAGATAGTTGTCGACAACTATTTAGTAGTCGATCATAAAAAGTTGTCGACAACAAAAAAGCCAGTGTGTGAAGCTAGTTATCGATAACTAAGGCCCTTAGTTATCGATAACTAAGCTTCACACACTGGCTTTTTTGCTATCGACAACTTTTTATGATCGACTACTAAATAGTTGTCGACAACTATCTCTCTAGTCTGTGGAGGCCCTTAGATCGTAGTACAAGTGCAGGAGATTGACTACGAGTACGACTTTCGAATTTCAAATCAAGTCACGTTCCCAGAGCCCTCGCCTCCTCTCTGTTTGCTGACCAGAGAAGGAGGGCTCTAGGAACGAGAATTGGTGTTAGACGTGTTGATGTAAACCCTGCGCACTAGGTTTTGAAAAAGTCGTACTTGTACTCAAATCTCGTACTCGTACTCCGATCTAAAGGTCTTGATTGACCACCAAATTCTCCGAACTAAATTGAAAATAATGACAGAAAATTAGTAAGGGGAATAACTTTTTCGAGCTTTCTCAAGTTCTACTTATTTTGGTGATTCCAGGTGCACCTTCCAATCCCAAGCAAAGATGCGAGGGAAACAAGCCGATCTATGGCTGTTGTTGGAATGGAGACGAGGCTACGGGGCCTGGAAGTCAGGGCTGTGCTGGTGAGTTCAACGTAAGATTACCACAGGCAGCCCAAGCTCGCAAACAGGAGAGGCTGGACTGCCTGTGACATAAGTGTAACGTCACAAATTTTCCAAATTATTTTTATCAAGCCTCAAAATCCAATCATTAGATAAAGACTGCTGCTGTATGATCAGCCACAAAATTTCAACCTATTAGCACGAATATAACAGAAGATAGAGGTTCAAAGCTTGGTACCGTCCCATACAAACCTCTCTAATTCTGCGCCTGTTCTAAAACTGAAGGAACAGACGCAAAAATTAGAAGGGTTTGTATGGAGAAATTAAAACCTGAAGTGCCCACATCTCAGACGCAAATTGCAATGGAGAGCTAATTTTGTGGACGTTTTTCGGTATGCATCCTCCGAATAGCTGATCAAATTTCATAATTTGGCAAATTTAATTTTTGTGACGTCATAACTTCAGTACTCTATGCCAGTAAATAACAGGTAAGAAACTGCCATTTATCGTAATCTCTTTTTACGCTTTTCTCTACAGCCTGTGTTGACACCGGCAAAACATGTTTGTAATTTATTAAAAAGATTTATGCATATCGAAAATTTTACGCCTCACGGACCTTCATGGAGCAGCACTGCCCACAAAACATGTGGACAATGCCGTGAGTATTTGAATTTAATTTGTCATCTGCCCTTCTCTTCTTTTAAACTAATTGTAATATGTGCAAATGTTTCTTCAAGTACGTAAGTCAGAGTTTGTTGTTACCAGTATTCTAATGTATACACCAATTTCAATTAACGTTGTCGGATAGAAATGTTTTTAAAAGCCCGCAAGACAAGACCGAAAAGTAGCATGGGTAAAAGTAGAAAACTGCTGCACGCACCGAATACTAATAAGAAGTAACATGAAAAAACCAAACTATATTTTAGCAGAATCATGCAGCTAGTGAAAAAACATGGAAAAACAAATTATCTAATTCGGTCAAACCAAATACATCACGTCCGAAAATAAATTAAAATACAGATTAAAATAAAATAGTTATTATAAGATAAAATAGATTTCTTTTCCACCGATATGCAAATCCTACTGAATACCCAGACTACCATTCGGTCTTGTATGGCTTTACGCTTTCTATCCGACAACGTTAATTGAAATTGGTGTATATCTCTTTCATTTCATGATTAGCTTACGATTGTTACGGACACTAAAGAGAAATGCAGTCACTGGGCTCATGAAGGTCTGTGCAAGAGAATGTTCTGGAATAACTTCATGAAGAAACATTGCCCTCAGTCGTGCGGCTACTGTCATGGTAAGTGCGGCGCGCGAGTTCGATGAATTATAATCAACATCCTCTCGCTACGGGCCGATAAACCCCCACATATCTCGATCCAAGTATTTTTTGTTACAATAGAAACGAGTGGAAACGCATTTTAGAATTTCAAATTAACAAATCTCTACGAATTTTACCCCCCCCCCCCCCCCCCCCCTAAAAAGGTACGACGATCACGCCCCGTCACTTTTATATGGAAGTCCCCTGGTCGTGGCACACCCTTGGAGCCACAATATCAGACAAGTTAGTTTGGGACAGTTGTGCTCTCCCCTGCTCCTCTCAATCAGTTGGTTTTGTAAGATTGGATAACAAAATAGCAAGAAACAAACATCGGGAGGGGGGAGGAGGGCAATGGAACAAACAGAAATATCAGCGTCCCGATTGTAGCCCTGGCTGTCCGGCCTAATTACAGACAAACAAGTGATCAGAAATTCGACTGGGTCCATGCATAGTTAATAGAGGGAAATGGTTATGAAGCCCGGCAAACTTCAAAGGAGCAAACAAAGAGGCCAAGATTTATGTTGGAATTAAGGTCCATGACCGTGCACATCTTTTGTTTTGCGCTCATACACTATGCATGAATTACGTAACCGAAACGTTTCTATTGGTTAGTGGCTTGAAACACACGTAATTACCTATTGTATTTTGTCAGGTTTTGTGCACGGTCAACCCCAAAATAGGCGAACAAAAAAATATAACAAAGAACTTTGCCGGGCTTCATAAACCATTTCCCTCTATTAACTATGGTTCCAGGCGACCAACTTGTCCGCTTTGAGAGAGTTTCATGACTGTACAATTTATAACCCGTATATATATAGGAGTCTGTTGAATCAAACGGTTACTAACGTTCGGTATATTTTATTCTTTTGTAGATGGCGGGTTGTTAAATTAACATCACGAGCCAACATTCAGTGGACTCTGTATATAAAATATCTAGATACTTATCTATACCGGACAATAACTGGACTGCAAGAAAAGTAGAGCACAGCCAGCAGATTTATCGTGCGCCATTCTCTCAAATACACGGCTCGATGGAAGAGCATGTATTGTGAATTGACACCGTGTTTAAATAAAGTTTTACTACTACTACTACTACTACTACTCAAACACAAGAGAACACGGAAAGCCAAAATATAACACAATCGTGTGACGGGCAAGGATTGAAGGTGGAAGTAACTGTTGATGAGCAACGCATTGAGAGAACTACATTGGTTTTTACACTGTATCTCCGCCGAAGTAGATCTGGAAAGTCAGGATCGGAATTCGAGAAACACAATTAATTAGAACTGGATGAAACATAAACAGTAAATAGACATGTAATAGTCTCTTATCGACGGACGGACAAACTGACTTGGACAACTTCGGTTACAGGAACATTTGCAAGTAAAGAACTGCCGAAATTCGGCAACAATATTTTATAAACCAATAAAACAAGGACCTGGTAGTTATAATGCTTAGGGTTAATTGAGATAACCGGGCTTTTATTAGTTCAAAAGCTTCGATCAGTATATTTTGAGGTATATAACATAAATGTTTTAAAACCTTTCAATGTAACTTTGAGAATAGCATTTGTGGTTCAAAAAAATTCTTGGAACAGTACTGCACATTTATGCATTTTCCTTACAAGTAGTGCTGAACGTCTCCTTGTAAATTATTTCTAAGCGACGAAAT
The DNA here is from genome assembly GCA_029204205.1 of Desmophyllum pertusum. Classification (NCBI taxonomy): domain Eukaryota; kingdom Metazoa; phylum Cnidaria; class Anthozoa; order Scleractinia; family Caryophylliidae; genus Desmophyllum; species Desmophyllum pertusum. Next base: position 675,546 of record MU826826.1, read on the forward strand.
GTTCCTTAGAAAACAGTACTGAACTCCTCTTTCATTAATAAAATGTGCCAAGTGTGCATTTTTAATAAGGAAAAGTAGATGCTGTGTCAATCTCGTTCCCAGAGTCTTCGTTACCCTTGTCCAGCGGTGGAGCGGCCAACAAGAACCGGAAGTCCAAGAATCCTGTCATAGCGGATCGCTTCCCCCCAGAGCTCCTTGTTGGCCGCTCCAGCGCTGGGCAAGGGTAAAGAGGACTCTGGGAACGAGATTGATGCTGTGTTAGATCAACCATAGTTTCAGGCCGCCCACGCGCGGTTGCTTTTCCAAGAAAAATATAATTTACAGTCGCTCGACTAAAATCTAATAAATAAGCGTGCAATTTGGAACATAGACCTTACATCAGTTGTTATTTTCATTCTGATTTGCAGGAAAATAAAGTCGAAGAACTAAAAAGCCTGACTGAAAAGAGTATTAACTATTGGTGTATTATCATCATCACCAAATCAGTCATCTACACTCAACCATAGAAAAACACATATCCTTTTTTTGAAAAAGATCGGACAAACCAAAAATAGAAAACAATGACGCCAAGATTTTTGTTGGAAGGTCCACGTCCCTGCACATCTTTTGTATTTGCGCTCATACACTTATAATGCACGAATTATGGTCCCTAAATCGAAACGTAAAACTCTTCTATTGGTTAGTTGCTTGAACATACGTAAACACCAATTGTATTTTGTCAGGTTTGTGCAGGGTCAAGGCCAAAAAAAGCGAACAAAATACATATAACAAAGACTTGTGTCGGGCTTCCTAATCATTCCTGTCATTAACTGTTATTCTACAGAATTAGATCCTTATTGTTCAACTTGATCACGATCTGAGACAAACCAAAATAAAATAAAAATGATTTTTTTTTGTCCCTTAATCCCAGATATTAAATATTTTCTTTATTCTACTGAATTCGATCGAAGCGAGTCGAAAGCGTCGAAGCACGACAGATCTGCGGATGCCGACACGATTACCCTCGCGTCTCAAATTCCATCAGTTCCATTGAGAAAGACGAGAAAGAAAAACCTCTGGGACAATGGTATTTGTCCCCTACAGTGGAATCTAGATTTCTCGAACCCTCAATTTCTCAAACATACCTGATAACTCGAACCAAAAGTCGTTTTCCTTGGATTTGTTCACTGTAATTTTACCCTCGATATTCGAACTCTCGATTTCTCGAACCAATTTTCGCTTCCCTTGGAGATTCGAGAAATCGGTATTCCACTGTAATTTTAACTTAAAAAATAAAATAAATAATAAAACATGAAAGATTGATGACAAATCTTCACCTGTTCGTAATCTGATGTGTCGGACCAGTGTTCTTTTGGTGACGTCACGTTGTTCAAAAATTAAGAACTGCCTACCGTTGTTTTTAAAAGAATGGACTCATTAATAATCCATCAAGTTCTAAAACAAAGCCGAGAAATGTCACAACTTTCGGACAACTTAGTGATCTTAATTAGCATAGGATTCTTAATAATTTTTATTTCTCCGTTTATCCTTAGTTTTAGTTTTGATCGAGAAAGATATATCACACACTCGAGACAATGTTTCATCACATTTCCAAACACCTCGAATTTCGTCAAATCTTCTCGATATTTGGAAATCGGATGAAACACTGCGTCTTGCATGTGTTTGATATACCACATATATAATTTTATGAAAGTTCTATGTGGCATGGGGTCTATCGGTTCAGAGGTAATTAGATACCGTTTGTTTAGTCAATATATTGATTTCTGTACAATTAATATAGAATATGTTTGTATAAATAGTTGACTGTCGAATCGAGTTTATTGTGGCTTTAAAAACGTATCAATGTTGAAAAAAAAAAGTTTTAATAAAGGGGTTGCGGAAACTCACAAACACCGTTTCGATTTCTTTAAATACACTTAACACAAAAGCAAAGGTAATTATTGCTGGACACGGGGGTCCTCAAAGAAACGAGACCACCAACTTTCTAAACTACGTTCTGTAGACGACCCTGGCTGCTATAAAAAGAAGTCGTTTGTTGCATTGGCTCCTCAAAGTAGAAAGACCTAACTTTGTTTTAGCTTCTCCGCGCTACAACTGTCTTTGCGAAACTAACAAGTTAGTTGGACCTCTTTATCGTTAACAACTTGCCAATGGAGTACCAGAGGAACTCAAGGTTGTTAGTAGTGTTTGTGGTTTTTCTCTTGTGCGAAAAATGTCGCCGCGAGGGATGCAGACAATAGTAAGTGGATCTTGTTTAACGTAATTTTATTTCGCTTCATGTAACAGGTATAATATCCGTATAGGTATAAGCTAGTCGTGAACCTTTGTGGCAAACAGAATCAGCAACCTGCTAGGGTAGGATTTACGAACGCCGGACTGAATCTAAGTGATTCTTCTTCTGTAGGAGTGGTAGCCTGGATTAATAAAATGCGTTATTCGTTCACTCCAGAAGTTGTCACTCAACAACTATGTGGTTTTAGATATCATTATTACTTTTTTGATAACGTCACTGAAGTAATCGAATTGACCGTTAATGCTTCCGTAGTTTATTATTCACCGTCCAGGTTATCCTTACAAATTTGATATTTCACGGTCCGCATAAACGATAATCGCTCGTATCTCCTGCAATACCTTATAAAAAACAGCAGCAAGCCACAACCATATCCCAATGCTGCTGTAATGTACCAAACTGAGACTAAACGTTTTTCATACTAGATATTTACATGTGCTTTGATGTTACCAGTTATAATTAAGGATTCATCCAGTATTAAACGGAGCAAATTCGATTGCAGTAAGCATTAAAAGAAAAGACCATAAGCCAGCTAATGAGGACATTTTAGTAACAAACTTCTGTTTTCCCATATCTTTTAGGGCCTTTTCTAAAAAGGATATATGTGTAAACTAACACAGTATGAATCTGTTCTGATTCTTTCGCTGAATATTAAAGTGGCAAAAATTTTAGGGAATGATAACTTATTAACCGAATTTACAAGCTGCTGTTTCTTTTTACGTACCCAAAACGGACATTTTTATCTCTCCAAAAAAACACATTCATTTTCCCATATTACGAAATTTCGAGGTGCTATTAATTTTGCTAAAGAAAAATCCAGTTTTTCATCACTCTTAATCTGAATATCTGAAACAATTATAGGCCCTCCGAACAGATCTTCAACTAAAACGATCCGTTGGATGCCCTTGAAAGCCGCGCCCATGTCAATTGCATCAGGTTTACCAATAAAATAATGAATTATTTTGAACTCAGATTCAAACAATACAATAATTAAAGAAATTGATTACTTTGCCAAGATAAAGGATATCTTCAAAACATTACAGATTCTTTTATATCCCGAATTAATTTAAAACCGAACAATTAAAGAAATTGAAAAACAGAAATATACCAATCTATTCCAGCCTATAATAAACATATTTAATGAAAAATCAAACAATTAAACTCTTCTCCTCCAAATTTCGCTTGAATGCATTTAAATCCTTTTCTTAATTAAAAAAATTCAATTCGATTTATGAGTGCATGATTGGCTGAAAGAGGCTGTGACGTCACACTAGACCACAGTGTTCCTCTTCTAAATTCTAACAAAACGCACGACTCTCTGTAGGTAAACGTATTTGTATCGGTATACAAAACCACCATTCTACAAAACATATATACCTCATTCTTCTGACCACGAATATAATACTGTTATTTCATCTGCTTTTGTGCTAGGCTCGATATTTTCAGCCGAGCCCGCGTTCCTTGCCACACAGAGGAGGACTTCCAAAACGGCTGAAATTGAGCCTACTTTTGTGAGCAAATTCTAAATGACATGTTATTATAAATCTCTCGGTTCTAAACCGCGATAAAACGAAACCAATGAATAACTGACTATCGTGATTATGTACTGATGACAATTCAGGTGAAGAAATTGTAGTAGTTAAGATTTTGAGCGGCCATTTTTTTGTTGACTACTCAAAGCACAGAATGATTACTGAGCCCACTTGTTCAAGCATAATTAAACTTTAGTTTTATAGTCAGCAACGAGTTCTGTTCTGGTTTTTTTTTCTTCTCTTTTTTTGGGGGTTCATCTTTCTTTCTTTTTTAACTCATCTCAAAAAAACGACCTAAACTAGCAATAAGAAAATATTTTAAACAAATTGGGAATAAAACCTGGTTTTACTTTTACTCCTGGAAGGTTATTAAAACGGCATTCGATTTTCGACTTAACAATCTGGGCCAAAACTTGTGAAGGGTGTCACTAGTAAATGTTTCGGCTGTGAAATAAGCGCTGTAACACAAAAGTAAAGACGTCCTGTTGGCCATGTGCCACCTCGATATGGCTGTATACTGAAATGGAGCGGTTGATGAAAACGTTTATTGAGAACTCTGACAGTAACCTAGTAAGTTCATTGAGACTCAGCCTCGTTTTCGTCCGCCGTTTCTCAAGAACAACAGTGTATCAATCCTTAGAAAAGGTATATGATGATCATGAAAAGTTTTGAAAAATCGCGGCTACTGATGCATGGTCGCGTAAATTATAAAAACCTTTTAAGAGGGGGGGCAAGGGTATTTTCGTGACTCCGTGATTGGCCATTTCTGTGGTCCGTGAATCGTGACTTACTGAAAAAACCGTTCTGTGAATCGTGATTGAAGTATATTCCGTGAAACGTGATCTGACCCTGATCTGCTAAAATCCTTCACTGTGAATCGTGAATACGTTGATATTAAAGACCATTAAAGAAAATAAATCGCGAGTTTGCGACTTATTTGACTTATTTGGCCTCACGCTGAATGCGTTCACGTGATATCCTTGAGTGTAAGAAATGGAACTCTGTTTGTGGCATTCAAAGGGGTAAAGGAAGACCAGAAAAAGGGCGGGCTACTCTCAATTGATCTCAACTCAAGAACAACTTCTGTTCTGTTACGGAATGATACAGAGGTCTGCTCTGAATGTACAGGAATAGCAAGTCATCAGGACGGTGTCTTGTTCTGCGATGCAGGAACCTTCCAAGTCAAGTATCTTGATCAGGAATGCAACGTTGAGATGATAGCTGGAAACGGCCGAGAGGGCAACGCAGAGGGGAGAGCAGAAAACTCTTCATTTGGCCAGCTTATGGGTATTTGCACGGAAAATACCAATATCTTTGTCACTGATCCACAGACAGGATGTGTAAAACTTGTAACTACAATTACTGGCACAGTAACCTTTTTAAAAGCATCTTGCCAAATTGTACAGGGCATTTTCTGTTCATCTGAAACATCAAACGGTTCCCCGCTTACCGATAGCTGAAGCGATGAAGGAAGTTAGTGACCTGAAGAATTTTCTTGAAGGAACTGTCAGTACAGTGCAAGCATCACTCAACTCTCAGAAAGCTACCAATGGCCCTGAAGGGACAGTGTCAAAACCAGACACTCAAGTCCGTGCAGATGATTTACAGTCAACTTGGGCACACTTCAATCAACCATCCAAGCGATTAACAAAGACATCGACGTTGATCTCCATTCTTGCCTTACCACTCAAGTGGAAAACCTACATGCTGTTGGTCATTTTAAGGATGAATTTCCTACAGTTCTCAACTTTGCTCGCAATCTGGGAAACTCTGTATACGAAAGTATCAAAAGGATTACGAGCTGGGCAGCCTACTATTTCACACATCCCACCTCCTATTATCCAATTCCCGACAATTCTATTTCATTGAAGGAAATTTCAAAACTTCCCCATCTTGGTAAAACAAGGCACTTGGATTCTAAGCAAGCGCAGATGATGAGGGAATGGGCAGTGCTGCATGGCAAGTGCGTTCGCCAACGCACTGTCAGGCAAGAAACAACCAAGTTCAAAGCTGGCACCTTACCTCTAAATATGTACCGCCCATCCCTTTCAGACTACCCCAAGGAAAAGGTTAAACCTATTCCAGAATCATATGCCAGACGCACCAATTATCGCCCATGAAGAGGAAGAGAGAGAGGAAGAGGAGCAAGAGCAAGAAGAAAACGGAGTGACTAGCAATCTCCAGGAGGACGAATATGACACGGATAGTGAACGTGAACATGCAGTGGATGATGATAATGATGATGATACACTGACATTCATGAGGGCAGTAACAACTTTAAGTGGACGAGCTGTGCGAGTGAGATTTCTTTCATAAGATGCACATGCCACTCAAGAAGACCATGAAGATGAACTGAAGCAAAGCGCGCTATTGTACAAACGTGATTAGAGGTATTTTACGTTACTACGTTAACTACTTTTGAAACTTTTTGGACCAGTATTTCCGAGAATCGTGAAAACGAATTTTTTGGCCGTGTGATTCGTGAAATGCAAAATTACGTTTCGTGACTTCGTGACAAGACCCCCCTTTGCCCCCCTCTTTTAAGGGTGGCACGCAAACATGCGAAACACATACACAGTTGGCATTTTGTATGTCCTTGGCCTTCCCCAACGACTAATACAGGTATGTGTCTTAAAATAGCTATTTCGACAGACGTATCAAAGCTTGTGCGATGTTATTCTGAAATAAATTATCGTGAGTGACATGTTGACACTCAAGAGCAATATCATAATTGTATGTTCGATTGGAGGCACTCAATATCCCCAAGTGAACAACTGGTTATTAGTTAGAATTTTAATCTTGAACCCTTTGTGCAAAAACGTGATTAAAGACGACGCATTATGCGTTGGTCCTAAAGCGCCTGGTATTTTTCGTGCCTGACTCAAAAGGCCCGCGAAAGCAACAAGGTTTGAAAAAAAGCCGCACTGCCTCGAACAGTAATTGCTTTTAAAATATTTAAGGTACTAAGGGTTGATTACTACCGAATTAACTGAGAAAACTGAGGTTTGAGAACAACCGATCTACACTATCCCTCGATAAAAGTTGTCAATTTATTATAATCACTTCTTTTTATATGAACTCTCATGATATATTTTTAACATGATATATTTTTTATGATGTAGACAACTACCTTCAAATCGAAGGAAACCTCAAAATAATAGTTTACTATGTAGAAAACACACAAAGCGGGTGGACAAACAAAGGAACAAGGATGGTTTAAAACTGGGGACGACTGAGACTTTTCCGAAAAATGTCTGCTAATGTATGCTAATTTTTAATACAAATTTCAAGACGTGACGAAGATTTAATCCTCTTTCCTCTGCGCAATATCGATACATTGTCAAGAGAGAGTCAGTAAAAGAAATCATCAACTAAGAGATATTGCCTTGATGCACAACCAAACTCTTACAGCTATAACATTATGAATTTGTATAGCAATGTGTATTGAGAATTTAGAACAATGAAGCACGAATACGAGATTATCCGGCTTAATCCACAACCAACTATAAATCTCCGTGTCGAATTTTCAGAAGACCTTCCCGTGTCTCTACCACAAAAGTTATCAGTTAAATGTGGCTGCTCTTGTCCAGTTTCGCTGTTCTAGCAATTATATCTTCGGTTGTCGTCCAAAGTAGCGGTAGGTATCTTAACAAAATTAATATATTTTAACTCTAAAAATTCAAAGCGATGTCTGTACGGTTTAGTCGTACAAAGACCGACTGGGGTAGTACCTCCCCTTTCGAATCCTCTTTTAGTTCTTCAAAGGCTGGAATCGGCCGTATACTGATGAATAATAATATAAGATAACACAGAAGTTCTTTACAAGAGATGTAAAAAGATTTGATTCAGTTGGACTGAACTTTCAACGCTAACTATTGAATCTTTTCAAGTTAAAACCACACAAAATACTGAAGAGTTTCATTTAAATCCATTTATAGGACATTTCCAGCTGCTTTACTGTGTTTCGCATGGAAAAGAGGGATTGTAAAGCGGTTAGCTATAGCTTTTTCATCAAGATATTGCGATACCTTTTTCTGTTTAGAAATTTTATCAACTGACTTTTCAATCCCCCTTTTGTTACCGTCCTTGTATTTCAACAGTGTAACTGAAAACGTTGAATTTTGGTATATATTAGCGTCGTTGAGCCGGTTCATGTAGCGTCGACTGATTTAGTTTGAGTTAATTAATTGTAATGTAAACCTTTATTACTCCTTTCCAGGCGCGGCTAGTATGCCAGTTTGCTAAGATATGATGAGACTGCTACATTACCTGCTGGTTGATATTGTTTTAACAACAAAATAACATTAAAATGCTTTCGAGAACTTCATATATTGCATTTGATAGTTCGCCAAATTTTCGTTTAACTCAATATCCGATGCTTTCTGCGATTTAATTGTAAGTGCTTACCACTTTTAATAAACAGTTTCCTTTCATGACAAAGAAGCATCTTTCCTGAAAATGTGTTCATTTCATCCAATATCCAAACACCAAGGAGAGAGTTGAAATACGGCGCGTACAGTGGAGTATTTTTGTGGCGAAATTCGAGGAGATTGGAAATCGGATGAAACACTGTCTCGAGTGCTTGATCTATCTTCAAGGTCAAAAACTATTTTCAAGGAGTTTTCCAGGGCCCTGGAAGAGAATTTTCAAATTCCAAGAGTATTCCAGGAGTAGTACGAGCCCTAAAATATGTAATTATGTTGCACGAAAATGTTTGGCTTAAAGTGCCTATAACCCCCAAAACCGTTTTTCGCTCAAAAAAATTATCTCTATATTTCGGAGTAAAATGCCGCAAAAATTATCATTTTTGCTTGAAACCACGATTTTTTTATGCGCCGTCAAAGTGTTAAACCAACACAGTGTTAAAACGATTTCAACATTTTCAGTTCACCCAACAACAATATTTGGATGAAGTGGGATGCAAAATGTTGGGATCGTTTAGCTTATCTAAAGGTTAGGTCCATTCCAGTTATGGGTAAATAATATTCTCGATATCAAATACTTTTTCTAGAGTGGTGCCAAGACTCCGATTCCAGGAATTGTTTAAGGTGGAAATTGAAAGGCTTGTGCAGATCACGTGTTCCCCGTGTGCAAGGAGTGATGAAGAAATTCTGCTTCGAAACCTGCAACTTCTGTGGTAGGCTTAACCATTTTATCCCAGAGCCAAACCTTACGTCAATACGCCATTTCCGAGTTACATTTTGCATCGGTTTCAAAATGAGGCTTGGTGCACCGAATCTTTCTCATGAAAATGAGTTTTAGACTCAAAAGTTCATTTTCGTACAAATCAAAATAATTTCCACAACAAAAGGTAGGCACCAAGCTTCATTTGAAATATTACGCAAAGGACAACAACTATATATAGGACATGGCCTATTTCTAATTGGGTTCAATGTACGTTTAAAGGTTTAAAGGGGCAGTGTCACGGGGATTTGATGTCATTTCAAAAACCAAAAAACGTTTTTGTATTTACAGAAAACTAAAAATAATGGTCAAATTTTGTTATAAATTACCATCCTAGTGTACTAAAACTGTCAGTAAGTGTCTCTGGCCATAGAAACTGGGTCGGAATGGATCGCAATTTGAAAACATGTTAGGCTAACAGTTTTTCAATTTCTCGCATTTTCGTTTTCCAAAATGCATTAGAACAGACCATAATTTGTTCCTCTTTCAAGAATTTGGTTGATTTCATTTTCTTGGTGTTCTAGAATTATTTGTAAATAAAAAAGGTACTGAAGCACAGTTTTGACACAAAAAAGGTCAAAATCCCCGTGACACTGCTCTTTTAATTAACATTATTAACAATAAACTTGAAACTAGACAATTTGAAAAAACTATGATCATTAGTTACTTACTTGTTTCTGTGTAGTACTACGTAATTCCGACATGCGTTCAAATGGTTGGTTTCTGAAAGTCTGGAAAATTAAATAGAATAGTTAAATTCTTTCACTCACAGAGTCAACGCGTATTGTAATTATGTGATTCTAACTTATCTTTTAAAAGTGTGTGGATGAAACCCTAGTGTGTGACCATTCAAATGAACGCTATTGAGCAGTACTTTCAGGTGGTATTCAGTGTTATAATATGTCCAGGAATCCCCAGAATCTTACGAACACTCTCATTGCAATTCTGGTACCTGTTAGGGGGTTTTATCTTAATTTCCGTCACTTTTATATAGGAGTCTTGTGTGGTTCATGATATGAGTGACTTTGTTGTCAGCGTTTGCGCTAATAAATATTTTTTGTAACTGTAACTGTTATTAAGCGACAGAGGAGACAGCTGAAATTCAGGCTGTTTCTTACAACAATGTTTATTTTTAGAGCCTCCATCGCCGGAAGTGTGCTATAATGGAAATCACGAGGAATCCAAATACGGTTGCTGCTGGGACGGGATTACCGCTGCTACCGGCCCTGACGGACAGGGATGCCCTGGTAACTAATTTATACTAGCAAATACTATAACGATCTAGCTACCTGTATTTTCAAAGTTATTTATTTACAAATTTCCCTGTTGGAACTGTTTTCAATTGAGTGTCGAAAACAATCCGGAATCGCTTCGATTTTGTTTACTACACTCTGTGATTGGTTTAAAAAAATTCGCACCACCTACTCAACCAATCAGATGCAAAACTAAAGCCAATCGCATTTTCCCGCGCTTAGCGCCGGTTACGTGTATCTGCTTCGACTTCTCATTGGTTTGTTTCGTTGTTTATGCTTTGTTGTGATTGGCCATTGCAATTTGGTTTTGGTTTTACGACACTCAGTTGAAAACCGCATAAAAACAACAGTTACCAAAGTAGGAAACTCTAAAGAGGTAATAATAAAGCAAAAACAAATAAACGTTATTGAGACTGCGAAAGACTGAGACGGATTACGAAGACAAAAAATATATTCTGTGGGTTTTGACGTTTGAAACGTTTGTCTGTCCGTGTTGAGCATGATTCACGTAGAAACAACTGTTGACCACTAAAACTCGGTCACAAACATCACCGACTCCTTGTTGATAAAACTATTTTAATCAATCTTACGTTTTTATATTGTGTCTTTTTTCAGCGTGCGAAAACACCAGGTCGCGAAGCTTTTGCTCGGGGTGGAAGGACCAGTGCTTCACACGAAACAACCACAAGTTTATGAAGGCAAACTGCCCAGAGACCTGTGGTTATTGCAAAAGTACGAACAACTAATCCTTGTAATTTTTATGAACCACGTAAAATAAATATATCTAGTCGTATTACAGAAAGTAAATCGGGGATATAGCTCCTTTAAGCAATTGAAAAGAAAGCCTGAAAAAACCCACTGCCTCGCCCCAGTCGCTCGCAAGCACGCACAGAGCGACAGAGCTCGTTCCAAGCTCCCTCGCGCTTTGCGCTCTCGCGAAAAGCCTGTGGAGGAGGCAGCCGAACCCATGCCCTTTGCGATTCCGGTGCAAACGCTCTACCACTGAGCTATATGAAGACACTTGGAGCTGGTCAATTGGAAACGCAGTTATCATTTACTATTTCTTAAGATGCATTTCCATCTTGCTCCTCGCTAATACCAAAAGGGAATTTCTCGTACCCCCGCTGCCCCCGTTGGCCCGTAACTGTCATTACATGTATCAAGTGTACTTGTTTCATTTTCAGAGGCCCCTCATCCTTGCAACGACGACTCGGGAACTTGTGGAAGTGAGTACATCTCTATATTAACCGTTTTAAAAACTCATTCTGCAATTAGATGGGGGATGTTAGCGTGGCGTCCCTCCCCCCCCCGCTCCCAGATTACGTGTGTCAATCACGACAAACGTAAAGAACAGAACGAACCAATGAGAACTCGAAGCAAATACACGTAACCGGTTCCAAGCGCGGGAAAACGCGTGTGACCAAGTCGTGATTGGTTTTGGTCCATTACAAGTATCTCATTGGTTAAGCAGGTGACGCAAGTTTTTTAAATGAGATGCGAAACCAAAACCAAACTTTTCTTTTTCTTTGTTTAGATGATTGTTACGACGTTGAACCGCAACAGCTGTGTGAGAGGCGCAAGAGCACTGGGTACTGCTCACTGGATGGGTGGAAGGACTATCTACTGAAAAACTGCGCGCGCACATGTGGCTTCTGCGGTAAGTATGCAACATTCGTGTTGGAAATCAATTCTCAATTATGAAGTTCCACTATACCGTCGGGAGAACAAGTACCAGTTCATGGCGAGACGGGACTGAGCCCGCGGTGTTCGTGCCCACAGTTTCTAAGCAACAAGACGTATTTGCTGGCGCGATTACTTTCGGAGTACTTGTGAGTGATTGCGCTAGTTCTGATTGGATAAAAAGATTCGAAAATCTTCGTGTGCTCCACGAAGATTTGCCAAAACTAGCACTTGTTCCCCGATAGTTCTGACGAATTTTTGGGCAATTTATTTATTTCCTTCTACTCTATAATCTCTGAATTTGTTAATGTTTTTGATGCAAGCAAAAATAACTTGTTATTTTCAAGTGAAAACGATCTATAGAGTCATCATGCAGACGACCTTGTAACTAACGGCTTTCATAATCACCTTTTATTGTTATCTGTGCAAAGCCTATCTTATTGTTATTTCATTGATTTCATGTTGCATGCTAAAACAAGGAGCCGATCAGTGTAGAGACATGACGTTTACTTGGGTGTGTTCAGTCTGGAGAGCGAGAAACCGCTGTGAAAATGCAGGCGCAACGTGGAAGCGATTTATGAAAGAAAATTGGCAGATTGACGTGCGGATTTTGCAGTGAAGACAGGTTCGACTGGTTTCAAGAAAAGCAACTATACCATAATACAACAGTGCGAGTTTTGCTTATAGAGATGCATAAGCAATATGGGATTTAATGTAATGCTTTTATAAATCTGACGCCAGCCTCGCGCATAGATATCTAACGCCAAGCTTAATATGCCACGTGACTTTGCCAATCAAAAGAAAAGGTGCTAGCACTTTATAGCTTCCCTGATTTTATTGTTATGCACACCGTACAGAGGCTGTACAACCCACACCTCTTAGATTTTATTTGGTTAGATCAACGTAGCCTGCGTGCAGACGTCTCCTTTCCGTGTGTAAGCTAATCAAAGATCAAACGTAATCTATCAGAACGTTGTCAAACAGATGTCAAAAATCAAACAAAACCTTGTCGAATGGCAATGGTACGGTGTACATCAGTGATGAAGTTACAACAGATTTTAAACACAAAATTGTTTGCGTCCCAGATTCAGTTGTACATACAGCTGGATAGCAAGACTTGCATTGCAATCCAGCAGCATGCACAAGTCCTCTAAAATCATCTTTGGATGTTAATCTCGCCGCACCAGTACGATTTTGCAATACCATCTGTAAAAAAATTCACCAATTACCTCTTTCGACCTGTTCTTTGCATTTCCAACAACCATTAAAGAGTAGCTCCTATTCGTTTGATTTACAAGGACGCGGCATATAAATGTAACCTGTACGCTCTGTACAATGTAATGTGCATTATTCTAAATGGGTAAGGATTTAGTTATGGATGCTGAAGTTAAAAGTAAATCCTGCATTTCGTGACTTGAATTATCTGCTAATTTTTTTTCTTTTCGTTTTATATATTCAGGTGAAGGCGATAAAGGAATGTTCGCTAGGATGTTACAGGAAGACTGAAGACTAATTTATTCTCTCGTGTTTTAAAACAATTTTAAATCCTCTGTATGAGCTTACATCTTGACTAGCATTGTAAGTTAAGATTTAAAACTGTTATCGTTGTTTCGGTTAATTTAGTCTCGCCTAAAGACCAAACTAAAACAAATATTATTTATTTGCCATTTAATACGCCAACTACCCCGGGTGCCAGAGACTTTTCTTCGAGGTTTCCGGTTCCGGTGTTCTGTATTGTTTGTTTTTCTCTCGCAACGTTGACCGCCGCGATCGGCCTCCGGCCAAACCCGACGAGACGCGAGCGAGAAAAACAAACCTCTGGTACCCAGGGTATTGGACTATTGCATGACGTCACTTAAAGACGTAGGTCACTCTATTCTGTAAGCGATATTCTGTGTCAATAAAGTTATAATGAACACACCACTCCAGTGCATTATCGGGCACGGGAATACTGATAGTTTAATTGTTCATGCAGGAACAGCCGGCTGACTTCCCGAGAGCTTGATTGCCGCGGCGTAAACATTTTTCACCTTCAAATGGTTGTTTGCAAGTGACGTCAGCTGGGGGTCATTAACAAAGATTTCTAATTGGCTTCTATTGTTTGTACCCCCAACATGGCCGCCGCGTCTTTGTCATTTGAATCTCTCGGGATTGGTTGCAAACCAGCAATAGCTCGCAGGTAAAGAAAATTATTCGTACACTCTCTGTTTCTGAGCGAAAGAAATGCAATGAGACTACACTGCATGTTTATATCTATGATGTACATATGGAGAAAGACTGACATACGGTATTTTAAAAGTTACAGAGGTCCATGATTTATAATCACAAGCACGTGGTTTGTGGCGACCACGAGAGTTGTTTGTTTACAAGAGATCGATGTAACATTTGTATCTCTTCCTCACTTATCGATTTGTTTTCGACCCTGAAGAAAATAACACTGTAAAGGTTCGCACTTACCTTTAGTATATTAAATCCTCCAGCAGTTTGAACATGCAGAACATGAGCTAACATTTGGAGAACTGCAGCTGAACTGTCAATTGGAAAGATTGATCAATCTGATTTACCCTCCACGCCACTTAAAGATCAATCAGAGATGTTTCATTGACCTTATACTGAGTTGTTCCAAGTGAAAATGCCAGCATCTCAGTAAAGAAATCGCAAAATATTCCACATTGTTCCGCGGCCATGTTTAAAATCAGCTAGAAACCTCGTTTTCATGTTCTCGATCCAGGCTCTTTTTCGGTTTTTCGTCTACTGGCATGGTGTCACGCTCTCTGAGTGTGGTGTTGCGTGACAATCTACATAAAATGAACCATCAACGAACTTAGCTTACAGGCAGTGCAGTAGTGCTTTTTAATTACCATCCGCGTTACTGAGTCCCATTCGTCGACGCCAGTCAAGAAAGAGTAGGTCAGGGTCGGGTCAGGGCGGAAGGAGAGAGCCGCTTCTCCGTCGTGGGGGGTGGGTGGGGGGGGGGGGGGGGGGGTGGGGGGGGGGGGGGGGGGGGGGGGGGGGTGGGGGGGGGGGGGGGGGGGGGGGGGATGGGGCGGCGGTCGGGCACTCTCCGTATCATCCCCTAAAATTGCCATATATGACTATACGGTATGTCCTACTATAACAGGTATGGTTTTGCAAGCAGTTAGTCTTGGATAGAGTATAGAAATCAGAGAGTTTTGGTCTGGAATGAGTGGTATCATTTACACTGGGAACTGATCATTGGTATATGAAATCATTTAGTCTAGAATAGGATCGACACTTGAATCGAAGGAGTCTGACATAAATTGAAATATACAAATACTTACGGTGAATTTAATAACAACTGCATGTCATAATAGAAAAGTTTCTGAAAATAGCGAGTCTGGATAGGTCTAGTCTAAATAGGGTTGCAAATGCCGGCAGAACATGGTCTGGTATAGGGTAAAGTTCAGGTAGTCTCAAAAAGCACACCCCACACAAATTCACAGAGTACCCCTGGACCCCGGTTCCCTCTCTCCTTCGCCCTGGAATGGGTAGAGACTGGACTACCCCTCCTCCTACCGTTCAACGATTCAGTATAGCACAGCAACGTTTATTACTGTACTCTTTAATTTTTCTTTCAGGCTAGTTAAAATGACGAACTAGTAGAACAAAATGTAGCCTGCCAACAGGGGCGTTCCCCCCCCCGGTGAAACCCTGAAAATGAACCGGCAAGGAGACTAAAAACTACGTTCCTGCCCCATCCCTTTCTTGAAGTCTCGTCTTTACAAGCCTAATGGCTTATCATGGACAGCGCGTAACTCCGGTTTCCATAGCATGAAGTGAACTAGGAGTATCGCCTACTCCCCTGGATGGAATGGTATGCTTAGTCCCTCGCAAGTTAGCCCCCCAGCATTTTTGTCAGATTGCCACTGACAATTCGCCATTACCCTTTTAATACTCCTGGTGAGAGAGACCCACTGTGAAAGTGAAAGTGTCTTGCTAAGAACACCAACACAATGACCCCGGCCAGGCGATCGAACCCGCACCACTCAAACCACTCATAATACAGATCGCAACGCGCTAACCATTAGGCAACAGCGCCTCCCTTCTTAGTAAAGAAATAAGACCAGACTCAAGAGAGTAGCAAGAAATTTATTGTACAATGTATTCTCTTTACAATAATTATTATATACCACAATTCTGATATTGACCATGGCACTGTACAGTTCTGTAAAAGAAACAACTACGTGTTTTTTCATAGAAACACTACTTTCAGCGGTCAGTTTACTTGTTTTCCGGGATAATTATTAATCACCAACAGTTTGCTTAACAAAGAGACTATACATATAAGGGGCGACCCATTTAACTTCTGAGGGGGGGGGGGTGGGGATTTGGATAGGCAAGAATTTTTTTTTTTAACACCTTTCCATGCTGGCAGGACTTTTTTTCTTTCTCGGAGCATTTGTGTGCATGATATTTTTTTTTTTCTCCATGTAACATGCTGCAGGATATTTTTTTTGCTGTGTGTATGGGCGGAGGAAAAGTCGCCTTTCAAGGGGGGGGGGGGGGGGTTGTGACTGACCTTGATCGGCCATCTGTTGCTTTTTAATTTTTAATACGTTCAGTAATAATAACATATGTACTAATAATACATTTTTAGTATTACTGAATGTAAAAGCAATGAGTTAGTATGGTGATCCCTTTCCTACTTGCACTGGGGATGAAGATCAGGCCTTAGGCCTGCTCCTTACAATGCTTTCTCCTTTCATAAGTCATCGTACACCTCCTTGGCCCTGGCACAATATCTTGCAGGTAATAGTGGTGCTACCAGACAGCTCGTAGTACAGGATTTAGAAATGGGGGGGGTGCGTTAAGAGTACCAAAGGTGTATATCATACGAGCGCCGCGAGCTCTAGGGGGTCCGGGGGCATGCCCCCCCGGGAGAATTTGAAGATGATGTTTTCTGGACTACATTTTCGTGCGTTTTGAAGGCTGTTTGACATGGAACCGAACGTAAAAACATGATATTTCTGGAACTGTTCATTTAATTCAAAATGGATTTTTGACAAACAGGAACTTATGATGAATAGAGTACTGGAAACATATTGCGGACCTCGATTAAAGCCAAAGGAGTGAATATTTTGGATGAAGAAAATGACTCGCTTACTGCTGTCTTTCTCGATTGAGACCATATGTAAACACGTCCAAAGGCTGCGAATGGTGTTGGTTTATTGGATGAAACCATTGATTCAGACTTCATTTCAAACTCGCTAACTAGAGCACAGACTACTATCTCACTTCTTTTGAACCGCTCGTTTCACAATAAGGTGGACCTCCCACAGCCCTTTATAAGGGGAGTACCCCCCCCCCCCCCCCCCCCCCCCCCGCCCACCTCTGTCCACCATCTTGGAATTTGATCAAAACTGTAGACTGGTATCGGTGTAACCACAGCTATAATACATAATTATTAATGTAAGAAAAGCGATCTGAAGTAGGGGGAAATGCAAAAATTATTTAGTTCTCAGTTCCCTCGTTGCCCAATATCAGGAATCTATTAAATCACCAACTGCTGCAGCAGCTGAAGATGAAGTTGAGTCAGCCCATAGTGTCTTTGCAGGAATTTTTTTTCGGCCCACTGAGACGTGTATGAATTTTTTTTCCGTCAGTGGTCGTGTGCAGTGCACGAAATTTTTTCACGTAACAAGTTTGCTTGCAGGATATTTTTGTTTCAAAATCCTCCACCCCCCCCCTCTCAGTAATTAATGGGTCGCCCTAATGGGCTTGGGGTCTGTCCCTGTCAGTGTCCATTTTAAGGGAAGTTCCATTGTATACTATTTGACACGTATACTCCAAAACTAAACATACATGGGACTTGTTAACTAATATATGCCAACACGAGAGACAGTGTTTTCATCCGATTTTCAAAGCACCGAGAATGAGAGTTTGAAAATACGACGCGTAGGCGGAGTATTTTTGACCGAAAATCGGATGAAACACCTTATGTACTCGTCGAGGGTCCCTGATGATATTTTCTCAATCGAAACAAACCTATAGGAGTAAGCGGCGAAATAACATCGTAAAAAGGTACGCTAATTACTTGTAAGTACGCAGGTATCCAAACCTCCGTTTATATATTACGGTTACGATTTCCTTTGTTGTTACGTGATAGAACACTATTCCCTTGAGAAGCTTTACCCTTTCACTCCCAAGAGTGCTAAGTTGAAAATTCAGTAAAAAATCTTAAATTTATTTTGCAAAATTGTCAAAAACAAACAGCACTCACCTAAAAAGTACTCCTCGATAGCTTCATTTGGAATGGTCGACACACTAGGGTTTCATCTACAGACTTTAAAAAAAGTTACAACTACATTTATTGACTACGTCAGTTGACTCTTGGAGTTGAAGGATTTAAAACGATAAAAGAACCAAACGTTCATTTGAATGTGTGTTGTTCCAAATCCAATACAGTAGGAACCCCACTACTTACGAAAAAAATAAATTTTAAATATTCTCCACAAGACGACGGCATTATTGCATTTCAATTGATAATTCCCTATTATTTACCAACCACTCGCTTGCACTCGAACTTTCGTTGTTGCAACAACAGTCGGCAAGACAAGCGCAGTGTTCGCCAAATCTTCGTTGAAGCACCAGAAGAGTTTCCTAGTCTTGTTGTCCAATCAGAAATAGCGCGAGCACTCCGAAAGTTACGTCATCTTGCTGTCATCAGAATACGTCAAGTTGCATAGCAAACTTCTTCCCCGGCGAAGACGTCGGCTTAGCCGAAAGTAGTGACGACAAACTCATGCCTCTTCCTGATCTATCGGAGCAAGTAGAGTCGATCTTTTTCATTTTCTTGGTCAGCGAAGTTGTTGAGTAGTGCGGCAAGTAGATGTGACAGTTCTGGAGAATGACCTTTCTCATTAGCCTCCTACGCAGACTTTCTTTGAGCGAGGATCGCGTGACGAGCCCAAAGAAAGTCTGCGTACGAGGCTACTTTCTCAATGAACAACAAGACAACGAATCTCTTGACCCAATTCTGCACGCATTGCGGTCCCCTAAACAGTTCTTCCTCCACCGACTGCATAAACGAATCTAACCGAACTCTATGTCCCTTTTACGGGGCAATACCCTTGTGGTAACCCACATATTTTAGTCCATGTGTGTGGTATGGTCTTCTATTTACGCTCAGGGAAGACACATGTACCATCTCCTTATATTCTACGTGACGTGGTGAGATCACATCCTTCATTCACTGACCATGAACGTCATGCATGTGTTCAGCGAACCTGGAAAACAAAGAAAAAAAGTCACAAAGTTTAGGCTTTGACAAAAGCGCAATTCATATATGATTCATTCATATTAATCACTTATCATTTTATTCCTTTCACGGGAACATATGAACTCACATTCAATTGACGCTTGGCGCCTGATGTGTGGCTTCATAGCTCAGGTGGCTTCATAGCTCAGTTGGTAGAGCATTGCACCCCGTAACGCGGAGGTCATGGGTTCAAATCCCATTGAAGCCCTAGAATTTTTTACAGGCTTCTTTGCAATTGGCCATTTCCGAGTTGCCTTTTGCCTCTGTTTCAAAACGAGTCCTGGCGCACAACCTTGTTATGGAAATGAGTTTTACCTGCACGTTTATTGTCATGTAAATCAAACTCATTTCCATAACAAGGTTTTGCACCAGGACTCGTTTGAAACAGAGGCAAAAGGCAACTCGGAAATGGCCTATTGCTACTGTGCACTGCGTATCAGAAAAGCGTGAACACTTTGATTTAAGTTTGGAATTTCCTTTGCAAAAATTGGTCTATTATTTTCCTGTATTTATTTTATTGCTATTTTCGCAAAGCTTTTCTGCAAAAACAAATTGTAAATTTGAATTTCCTGTCTATTCTTCTAGCGGTTTGATCATTTCAAAGTTAAATCAAAGTGTTCACGCTTTTATGATTCGCACAATGAATTGTAAACACAACTGGGCGAAGATCATGTCTTCACTTTACAAAAGCCTTAGAAAATGATAGGTAACAACAGTTCAAACATCCATTCCTCCGTGTATGTTTTAGATTTGTAATTCAGTACATGAACAGGGATAGTGGAATTGAAATTCCTGAAGCGTGGAAGCCCACGATCAAATAACACAACAGCCGATCGGTACCACAGCGGACCTACGAGAGAACAGTTTCTGGTTGTAACAATTAGGATCGAAATCCCCCAATCACCAACAGCCACACACAGTGCTAAAAATAGTGATGCACAACCAGTCGACCCAATCACGGTCCGATGAAGATCACCAATAAACCGATGAAGACCAGCATTAAAGGAGCTATGTCACGATATTTTAAGTCATTTCTGCAAAGTGGAAAATCACCTTCAAATTAAAGAAAGGTTGAAAATAATAGTTTACTAAGGTAGAAAAACACCAAAGAGGTAATAATAAACCAAACAGGAACAAGGATGGTTGAGGATGGAGAAGATTAAGAGCTATTCTCTGTAACAGTCAAGCAAAGTGGGAAATGAAAATTTTTCACCTCCATTCAAATTTTGCATGCAGTTAGATATTGAGGGGGGAAGTTCAAAAATACCCGTTGTTAAGGTTGCTACTTTATTGTTGGCATGGTAACGCCGAATGTTTGTTGGTGGCCCAAAACCTAATTTTTAACTCAGAAACTGTTGTAAAAAGTGCAAAATGTAAACTACTGTTTCTCCAGGCCATTAAAACACTACGACTCAAGACTTGCAGCAGATATAAAACTATCATTCTAGTTTACATTTATGTATCTTTCTTTTTATAATATTAAATTTACATAGACTAAACGGTCAGTCAACTACATAGAGTTTCGGCCATTTGAGTAGATGGGTTAAAACTAGCTAATCCTTTTCTTTAATTTCTCCAAAAGTACATCGGTTCTAGAGCTGAAACTCAGCAGGTAGTTTACACAGATATTCTAGTTACTATATCTGTAAAAATCTCTGCGGGGCGGGCTCTCTTTTTTCCAAGGGCAGTTAACGAACAAACCTCAAAAATCAGTCTTTGTATATTTCGGCGAAATTAACATTCTATCTACTCGCGAATAAAATGTCAAAAAACTGAAACTACCTTCATTATGAAAGAATATTATCTGCTGAGTCATGTTCTGATCAAAATAATAGTTTCTGGCTATTATTTTTAAACAATATGGATCAAAATATTGCTTACTTTATGGTTTTCTCCATTTCACCACTTTGCCATGTGGAGTCGGTTCGATCTGCAAGCATTCGCATCATTTGAACACAAATTCAGATGCCTGCACCTTTTCTTGTGGCTGCTCCTGCTGTCTATCTTCAGCGGCTGTCAACTGTCCCATTTCAGCACATTCACACAAGTAACAGCAGGTTTAGCAAAAGAACTTCAGTCAGCAAGCCGACATGCATATGAGCCAAATTTAAGCGAACATTTTCCCTTGGATTTGCAATGTATTTCCCCATCAGATATCTCCATTCGCTCCAGAAGAAGGAAAACCATTTTCCTTTTAAGATTTTAGCGAAGAATCGCAATTACTCAGACTTTTTACACCCAATACTTCTTTTGTCCTTTGATCGAGCATCGAGCAGAAATCGAGAGTATTATTGGTCAGCGGTTTTGACTGAAATACCTTTATGCTTATGATTTACTAAGCATTGTGTCCTTATCTTGTGAAAGCCAGGCCTTTCTCGTTTATTTGATTCTATCCATTTGAGTTCCGTTCTTAAATCCATTTATATCAGGATTGGCAACACAAAAAACGAGCTCAGTCTTTGATAGACCACATATGGAATGTCTTTCACACCCAGCTCAAATCGTCAAATATTAGATAGTATTTTGTGGTTTCCTGATTATTTTAAAACTGACGTGCCTACTTCTGACCACTTATATTTTAAAGGAAGTCTCAACTGCTTTATATATAGACTTTGCGCTAGAAGTAATCTTATCAGTTGTAGCATGTTGTGTAAATTTGTTTAAATAACAATTTGTTTTGTTGCGCATGACCAAACTCAACTCTAAGATTTTAAACTAGATTACACTGTTCAACTGAAAGCCTTGCAGGTACAGCTGTTAACGAGAGAAACAACACACTCAAAATAAGGGTCCTTTCGCCTTCCTGAAACTTCCATGTCATACTCTCTACAGCTGGCTGGGTTTAAGCGTTGCCATGCGTAGCAAAGATAATTCATCTTTCGACATCTCACATAATTGTAGCTCTTCGTACACAATTGGATGCTTGTGGCTATTCAGATCTTGCCCTAAGGAAGTCATGATATCTTCTCTAACTTCTTGCAGAACATGTTCGTTTTCTGCGGCTTCATATTCAGACTCACCGAGCTGCTTTCGTTTTGCTGGCAAAGCGAGAAAAGTAAGAGGAGATTTGCTGTGGGGATAGAAATTCTTCCAATGTAAACAATCGCTGATTGTTTGCATCTTTAGCTTTTCTTATTTATTTTGCTACCGCTTCCCAGTTTCTTTCTTCCCTGATTTCTCTCCTTGTAAAAAATTGTTTTCAAGAAAAGTCTTTTGCTTTTCGCTGAATCTAGTTGCCTTTGGCTTTGACTTTAATGCCCAACCCATGTCTAACAAGGACAAATAAGGGCTGCCAATTACAGTAACAAACCCGCCCGTAAGCCTTAACAAAACGATATGCTGCCCTACAGCCAGGATTTTCGGAAATTTGTCTTTCCAATAATCGCTTAATGCCGTTAGCCTCTAAACATTCTTTTCAACAGCGACGTGCTAGTTTTTTGTAATCTGAGTACTGAACTCTAAGTCCATGTTCCCTCTATTTCGACATTCCAGATTCCTGCAATTACGGTCTTAGTTAAATTAATTTCGAAGTTTGTGGCGGACACAACATTTCAAATCCTACTGACGGCGCGAGGCCATAGGAGTTACTGCACGTTTTTTTCTGTTACTTTACAGAAGGGGGAAGAAAATAAAATCAAGCTAGATAACTTACCAGCACGGCAGAGTAATAAGTCAACTTCATCGGTAATATCTTTTGTACATTTGCTGAGCCCGTAAGTTTGCAGATGCGTTGATATATCACGATCACAGTCACTGAGAAAAAATAATTCCTTTTCACCGTCCGGGGAGAAGCAAACTGGCAAATCTCCATAACGAAGTTCGCATTTGCACCTGTTGTGACACCTGTAGCTGTTGTTATTCACATGAATGTTACATCGATTAACACCGCTGACCATGTTCACGGGACTGTCAACAAATGTTTGATATTAGAGTATGTGGCTTTCAGCCTTTCAGCAAGCTTTTGGACTAGATTTGTCGGAGCAGTTAAATAAGCTTACTTGAATAACTCCGTTGATTGTCTTAACGACTAAAAAGAGGAATGTTTAACTTCTTCTGGAGCGACTGATGGCATCTGATCATCCGTAACTTCCAAGGTGGAAATGTACGTGTTGACTGTTCATAAGGTGCAGCTTGGATTGCTAAATGAACTTCTTTATCTCTGCTTTATAACTTGTTGTAAATTACTTATTGGATCACAATTGAAGATAAACATTGGCACCAGGCGCATTAAAAGGCTCGAGCATCCATTTGTGTTAAGTATGAATGCGTAGTAGCAAGTGGTAAACTGGAGAAAACCATAAAGTAAGCTTATTTTGATCGATATTGTCTATATTGTTTAAAAATATAATAGCCAGAAACTATTATTTTGATCAGAACATGACTCAGCAGATAATATTCTTTCATAATGAAGGCAGTTTCAGTTTTTTTGACATTTTGTTGGCGAGTAGATAGAATGTTAATTTCGCTGAAATATACAAAAACTGATTTTTGAGGTTTGTTCGTTAACTGCCCTTGGAAAAAAGAGAGCCCGCCCCGCAGAGATTTTTACAGATATAGTAACTAGAATATCTGTGTAAACTACCTGCTGAGTTTCAGCTCTAGAACCGATGTACTTTTGGAGAAATTAAAGAAAAGGATTAGCTAGTTTTACCCATCTACTCAAATGGCCGAAACTCTATGTAGTTGACTGACCGTTTAGTCTATGTAAATTTAATATTATAAAAAGAAAGATACATAAATGTAAACTAGAATGATAGTTTTATATCTGCTGCAAGTCTTGAGTCGTAGTGTTTTAATGGCCTGGAGAAACAGTAGTTTACATTTTGCACTTTTTACAACAGTTTCTGAGTTAAAAATTAGGTTTTGGGCCACCAACAAACATTCGGCGTTACCATGCCAACAATAAAGTAGCAACCTTAACAACGGGTATTTTTGAACTTCCCCCCTCAATATCTAACTGCATGCAAAATTTGAATGGAGGTGAAAAATTTTCATTTCCCACTTTGCTTGACTGTTACAGAGAATCGCTCTTAAGACGGATTGCGAACGGCGAACTTGAAAAAAATTGGCAATGTTTTTTTCAAGATACGCCATCCGTGACTAAATCATGTGACAACCTAACTGCCGGCCACCAACCACAGTCTCACGGGATTTTGATTCTAAATTCAACAGAACAAAACTTGTCTTACCTTTTCGCGCATTCAGACGCCACATCCCGCTTGCAAGATTCCGTGTACGCAAGCTTGTAAAGAACCTGTTTTGAGGACAAACAAAGTTCGTTCACTAGAGAATAAGCAGCACAGCGGGGAGAACTTGAGGTACGGTTAGTGTATTTATAAGAGGTACAGTCGAACCCCATTAAGCGGCCACCTATAAGCGGCCACCCCCTCTTAAGTGGCCAGTTATCAAAGTTCCGAAACTATTATCAGTATAATACTGTAAATAAAACCCCTATTAAGCGGCCACCTCTATTAAGCGTCCGCAGCCACCTTTTGGGCATCCCGATGAGGGTTCTACTATTGTTTTTACCCCAATTAAGCGACCACCAAGAATTTAATACGCGTAGTTTGGCCTTGTTTAGAAAAAGCTGATGACAGATAAGAGTCCGAAATAGAAGGTGACGAATGATAAAAACATTCAAACACACGTTTATTATCGTCTTGACGTGATTCCGTTGTTACTAATCTTTTGATTTTCTACCACGCCTTATGCTAATTTATGACGAAACTCTATTAAACGTCCAACTCCAATTAAGCGGCCACTTGCAATTTCCCCGAGAGTGGCCACTTAAGGGTTCGACTGTAGTTTCCCTTCCTGCAATACTTACCAGGAATATCAACAAGTGTACAAGCAGTGAGTAGAAAAATGCGATCGTCCTGGCAACTTTGTTTGACATGATAAAGCGACCCTGGAAGAAAAGAAAAGAAAAATATTCACGTGTTGAGTTCCTGGGACGTTACAACTGAACACTGACTTTACTTCACATACAAGGTAAAGGTTTCAAAGCGTTAGCCCGGGGTTGATGCAAGGCGGATACTTGAAAAGTAAGCTGTATTTCGTGGATGTCCAGAAATAATACATCTTATGTGTACAGTATTGATTGGAGGAAGGGGTTGAAGGCAGGGGGAGGGGTTTGAAGGGGCAGGGGTCCTTAAACCGACATTTTCTGCCACTTACCAGGTTCAGAGTTACTTTTTCATGTGGACTAAGCCCCATATATCTTTGTTGCTTCTCCTGAAGACAATTTAACAGAGAAAATCAATATCAATCAGTAATAAATTCAAACACAAAAACAAATGAAGAAATAAAACACAGGTTAAAAAGGAAAAGCCACACAGAGAAAGAACAATTCAAAACAATAACATTCCTCAATTAATACAGTCGAACCTTCATTAATGGACACCTCTCTATAACGGCCACGAATTTTCGTCCCGACCGTGCGCCAATCCACACACTCTACACTTATTGATACATCCCTACAACGGCCAGGATTTTTCATCCCGACCGACCTCTCTACAACGGCCACCTTTCTACATAGTCACCGATGTTACGTTACTCACCCGCTGATTAAAAGCCGAAAATGGATCCAACCTTTGTTCATACTGTGACGAGTATCTGCTGACTGCGCCTTCATCATCTCGACCCCCTGCACCCTGAGGTCAAAGTAACAAACACTTATAATTAGAAGTGCAGTTGACTGAGTTGAATCAATCAATGGTCAATGAAAGGTCGCTGAGTTACTAAGCGAACACTTTGGCGAAAGCGATACGTCGCAACTTTACCAGTTACCTTTGTTGGATAGCTCTGGAGGAACTTGATTTTCTCGTATAACTTCACGTTATCCGACCGCAAGGTGTCCACCTCATTTTGCAACACACTGATCTGTTGCTGGTTATGACGTAGTTGCTGAAAGACCAAATATAAAATACATACGAGCTTTATACTAATTGGTTCAAACAACTCGTGTAACGTACTCTATCTAACCAACCACAGTGAATATGTCTTGCAAAAACAGTCATTTCACGGTCATTTGGCTCATGCAACTTTCCCGCGCTTTTCACCTGTTACATGGTTGCGTTATCTTCCCGCTTACATGTTTTCCTGCGCTTGCAACTTATTTCGTTGTTTTCCCGCTTTTACACTGGTAAAATATTTCCCGCACTTTCTACCGGTTCAATGTTTTTCCACGCTTCCCAATGGTTAGACGATTTCCCGCGCTTACTACTGGTTTCACCAGTCTTGCTAGTTCTGATTGGTTAATCGAACTATTTGCAACAATTGTGATTGGCTCTGTGATTACTTTGCTGTGATTGGTTCAATAAAACTCGAAACAGGCTCTAACATGCCATTTCCGAGTTGCGTTTTGCCTCTGTTTCAAAACGAGTCCTGGTGCAAAACCTTTCATAAGAAAATACGTTTTTACTCACAAGTTCATTCAAATGAAAATCAACCTCATTTCCATTTGAATGGTTTCGCAGCGGTCCTCGTTTTGAAACAGAGGCAAAAGGCAGGTCGGAAATGGCCTCGTGTTAATCAGGTTTTGATGACATCACCATTGACAACCACAAAACAGACATTTACACTTAATCATAGCTCACCGCTTCTAATTCCATATTTCTGATTTTAAATCTTTCTCTCTGGCTCGCCACGATGGGAAGGAGAGATTCCATCGCTACATTCTCCCCTGATAAACCAACTGTGACAACAACAAAAGACCTTGGTTACTACCTTACATGTAAATTTAAATGTATTTGTGTTGCATTAAGTTCCAAGTGACATAAAAAATCTCAAATTAAAGGAGCTACGTCACGAATGGCGCTTCTTGAAAAATTTAGCATAAATTTGTCAAGTTGTTCGTTTGTAATCCATCTCAATTTTCCTCAATCTTAACCATCCTTGTTCCTTTTAAGTTTATTATTACCTCTTCGGTGTTTATCCATATTAGTAAACTGTTATTTTATGGTTTCCTTCGATGTGAAGGCGAGCTCCTTGAAGGATCAGAAAATTAGTACGATAGGCATGCAGGGTTGAGATACTGTGTCACATCGTCCCAGAGCATGGAACTGAACTCAAACATTGCCGTTTTTGGTAAATCTTCGTTGAAGCACTCGAAGAGTTTCCAATCAATAAACTGCGCGAGCACTCGCGAGCCAGAATAGTGCAATGAGGATACGTCACGTTGCTTAGCAACTTCGCGACGAAAACCGCGGGCTCAGTCCCGTCTCGGAGACGACATTTCGCCATCAACTGGTACTTGTTCCCCCGACTGATTTAGGCTAACCGAAGTGCTATTTATGCAAACCGGAGTAATATAGCTATACCACGTGGTATAACTTGTCATCAAGTGTCTTCCTATAGTCTCTCAACACGACTGAACTAGTGAAGACTAAGATTGTATGCTAATGCCAAAATAATCAACAGAATAGAAGTTAAATTCTACCTGCTGGTGCAACAGCTTGCTGTACTGCATTGGTAACAAGTTCTTTCTCTGAAGGAGGTCCTGCCTCACCCTGTGAAAATATAAACACAACCACAGTAAACTACTATGCCAGTTATATTATTGCTAACTCTGTTGGGGGAGGGTGGGTACCTTTTGCGGTCTAAAACTCCGTCGACCTTCTAAGTTTTACAACTCCAAGATGGCGGCTAAACGCTCGAAAGGAATCAAACCGTCGCTCGCCCGCTCGCTCGCCCACCAAAAAACGCCTGCACTGCAGGCTCACACTGCTTTTGAGCTGAGGCTGAGCCAGGACTGAGCGTTCTTATTATTTATTTTGTTTGGTGATTCAGTTGAACCTGTTAAGCAGGTTAAGGCCAATTTAGACGGTACGATTTTGTCGCATGCGACTTTTGTAGCGCGCGCTGCTCGCGTCATGGAAAAATCGTATACGACTTTCATTTTTTAACATTGTTTGTAGCTACGACATGTCGTAGGGTTTTAAAACATGTTTCAAAATCCTACGACATTTTTCGTGTCATACACGATAATCGTAAGCGAGTTGTAGGTTTGATTTACACGACACAATTCGTGTCGTAGGCTTGTCCTAAGCATGTCGCATGAGATCGTAGGCTTGTCCTAAGCATGTCACATGAGACAAAATCGTACCGTCTAAATCGGCCTTTAAGATGTCCTTAAGGTATAGTATTTCAGTACATCAATGCAGACGCAACCAGAAAACCTATTAAAGAGCATTGTGGGTTGTACCAAGTTACATACGAAGTGCTGCGCAGTTTGGTTCAGAGCTGAGTTCAAAAAAGATACGTCACGGATGGCGCTTTTTGAAAAGAATAGAATAACTTCGTTCGTAATCCGTCTCAATCTTCCCCAATCTTAACCATCCTTGTTCCTGTTCGGTTTATTATTACCAATTTGGTGTTTTTCTACCTTAGTAAACTATTATTTTGACGTTTCCATCGAGATGTCGCGCCATGAGGGCAAAATAAAGATATTTCAACTAACTCTCAACTTGGCTATGTTCTTAGCATGTGCTTAAAATTTTGGCCAATCTCTGCCTCGACGTTCTTACAAAAAGGTTCTTGACTTATAGACAAGAGTATAGCTACACGTTTCGAGTGCAACAACTGCTTTGTTTTCGTCTCACCTCTCCCTGACCACGGAAAGCAGATGGCAGAGCGTTCACACTCAGAAGATCTGTTTCCAGTTGGGTAATGAGTTCCTTTTGTTCTTTGACAGTGTTGACCGCCTCATTGTACTGTAAATGTAGCTCAGAATAACGACCTGGGAAACGAATATAGAACAAAGCAAACTTAAGACATTTTTATCACCCATAAAGAAAACAAGAATTCCCTGACCATAATAAGACGAAAAGTGTGTGGGAGACACGGTGGCCTAATGGTTAGCGCGTTGGACTCCGGACCGAGCGGTCAGGGTTCAAGCCCTGGCCTGGGTCACTGTGTTGTGTTCTTGGGAAAGACACTTAACTCTTACATTGCCTCTCTCCACCCAGGAATGTGACATCCTTGAAAGAGCCAAGGGTACTAGCGGGGCCCTTGGGCTCCCTGTGTCACAAAGGACAAAGGGCACTTGCAACTACTACGTCATGTATACACACCTGTAATGTCGACATTTTCCACTTTCAAACTTGTATTTTCGGACTGAAGTCCTGTAAATGAGAATACCATTGCAATAAATTAAACAAATTTCTGTTGAAATCCATTTAGAAAGTGCTTTTAATATCGCATATGCCTTTTGGAATCTAGGGAGGTAAACTGTTATACAGACAGTAAAATACAACTTAAAGAGAAGAAGTTTTGCTAAGTCCACTGTTACGTACTTTTATTCTTGTCCAGGAGAAGCATCTCTAGAGATTTGGGTTTTGAGACCTAACACAAACAAAAAAGCAATATTATAAAATATTATATTTTTTTGGTTTCATCCATTTTCCACTGAATAGGAAGCTAAAGAGCAGACTCACTTACAGTGAACTCTCGTTATAGCGGACACCCTCGGGACGTAGTTTGTAGTCCGTAAATTTAGCAAGAGTCCGCAATGGCGGGAGTCATTTTCAGTCAAACCTCCATATAGCTTTCGCTGGGAGGGGGGGGGGGGGGGGGGGGGGGGGGGGGGGGGGGGGGGGGGGGGGGGGGCTGGATTTTGTCCCTAATAGCGGGTGTCCCTAATAGCGGGGTGTCCGCAAGGCGAGAGTTGACTGTAGTAGTCATCGGTGAACATTGGTAAAAGTATACAATTGAATAGAAATTTCAACGCACCATCTTTTCTCCATCTCTTCTTTCCTCGCTTGTAGAAAACTCGATTGATTTCAGAATGCTAAACAACGACAACAAAATTTTATTAGCACCTTCAATTTTGTCACGAATCAAACCTCACATTGTATTAAATAAAATTTGGATTCGATTTTAGCAAAGCTCGCATTGCTGGGTGGGTTCATTGTGTTGTGTTCTTGGGCAAGACACGTTGCTCTCGCATTGCCTCTCTCCACCCAGGAGTATGGATGAGTATGGTAAATTGTTAGGGCAACCTGAAAAAATGTTACAGGGGGTAACCTGTGATGGACTAGTATCCCACCCCAGGGATGCTGCAATACCCCAAGTCGTTTCATGCTACAGCGTGTTTCAGGCTCTAAGTTCGTGGGGAAAACGCAAAAAGCGGGCGGGCGAAGGGAAAAATGCAGTCCCAACGCGTCTTATTTCGCGTTCGCTTTATTTCCCTCGTCCCCACTAACTGAGATCCTGTAACAGGCTATAAATGCTACAGACAAAGAGAGAAGCTCCGGCGATGTTTTCCCGACTGCGGCGTTATTTTACCTCACATCTCTAAGCACACAACATGCATCATACTTGCAATATATCTTATATTTTCTTTATAAAAAAGCTCGTAGTCATAGGTAATGCTTCTAACCTTAGCTCTCTGTTGATTTCTTCATAGTTATTCTGTTCGTCAAGCTTTGCTTCCTGGAGAGGCAAGTAAAAAGTGAACGAAACAACATTGTTATGTATCAAAAGGGTTTGTCAATGATTACGGGTTATTAAACCAGTCATACTGGCCAAAAATTATGTTATTTATCAATCATTCAAAAGTTTCAGTGTTCGCAGTTTGAATTTTCAACCTCTAGAGAAAATTTATTCACTATCATTTCTGAAGTGCAACATCCACGTGGAGGCCACACAATAGGTCTTACATAGAATAACAAGTGCTCTGCTTTGTAGGCTACATGGGTGTATCGGTATTTTTCTATTTTCATTGTATTTGTCCCTATGAGTTTTAATATCTGTTGGGCATACGTTTCCGCGTTATGTAAGTACTTGCTGTTCCTTGTTGATGTAAATAAAATAAAAAATAAATGGTCCATACCAATTGTTGAAGAGCTGTCGTTTTGCTAGCAAGTTGATCTTCTAATCTGCCAATCTGTAGAGAAATTGAAATGAAGAATTGTTGGGGAAAAAAAGAACAGAAGCAAGATATGCAATGCTCTTGTTGATAAACAACAACAACAGCAGCATACACTGTGCACTGAACTAGAAGGACTAGAATCTGGTCCAACAGAGAATCTGGTTTTGATTGGTTCATAAAATCTTTGGATGAAGCAAGCTTTGTAATGTATCTGAGATTCACAACATGGAATTTTCTTGAGTTGCAGGTAGTTTTCTTAACTGCACCTTTCAATAAATTGCGAACTCTGCTCAATCAAAGTTTGTGTTTTTCGCTGCCGTCAATCATTTTAGCGGACATCTCAGGAAACAGAAATTCACTTCAACGGCTTCAAAAGATCAAGTCTGTGGATTGCGATTGTCGGTAGATTTTGATCCATTTTTTTCAGGGTCCGTTGGTTGTTGTCGTAATTACACTTAATGGCAGTGCAATCGTGGGTTTTGAACTTCAGAGTTTGTGACTGTTTTTTGATAGCCTGCGTCGCAGACGAACTCAACCACCGGTGACTTTACCGGTGGTGGTGTTCGTCTGCGACGTAGGCTAGTTATTGAAAGGCGCAATAAAGTGACAGATGCAGTGGCAAACTGATTGTTAGGTCAGGCAAGAAAATTAGCAACAAGACTGGAAAAATGTGAAGACAGAACACATTTTTTAGCCAATTGGACTGTTAATTAAAGCATTATATGTACATTTAGGGTCTGTTACCTCATTTGCTCCTGATTCTTTTAATCTGCTATGCGTCACTTGCAAATGTTGCACATCACTTACTAACTGAGATATCTGTACAGGAATATCATCATCATAGAAATTGAGTTAGTAGCTAATAAATGAATGTTAATGTTAATGCTGCTTTCAAAGTAATCAAGGTAAAGGGAATTGAAAACCAAACGTGAGTTCAATCCTGTTGAACTAATTCAGAATTTTTTCTGCCAGTGGGCTTACTTGTCAGGTTTCACAACTGCCGTGCCGAAGATAACTTTCATTTGCCTACTTTATACAATGTAGTATATATTTACTAACCTGTCTCTCCTTGGCTGCTAACTCATGTTCCAAGCTTGAACGTGAAATTGCATCAATTGTTTCAGACTGCAATGTAACATAAATTAAAAGATAGCCTGCTCAACTGACATGGAGAAGTAATTTGAACTACAGTATTAAATGAGAGTAGTTTGTCTAGTGTGATTGTCTGGGTGAGTGTATAGTCCTGAAAGGACTGTTGGTGACTGACGTTTTGACAATTAACCTGAGTGGAAGTCATCTTCAGAGTCAAGTAAACAGCGTTTGCCAGTCGATGGTGTACTTCACTCTCTGGTCCTTGAGACTGATTGGCCAGTTTGTAAACAGGTATTGGTCCGTTGTTATCAGTTTCGATCCGTCTATCGTTAGTCAAATTAGAGCCTGTCCTGTTTGAAGACAAAGTTCCTCCACGTTGGTTTTGTCGAGGTCGCCAATAAGTCGTTTGCCAGGTGCGGGTACTTTCAGTAAGTTGTAATTAATTTAGATTATTTTACACTGTACCATGAAAAATAATTTATAATAATGACTGTACTATCTATCATTCAAAATCTTAAAGAAATGTGCAAGCAAGTTTGACTGCTTAATTACGAAATGCTGTTCATCAAGGACATTAAGCCTACTCTCAACACCCAAACGGACTCTATTCGCGCCAAACTGTTCATTTAACACTTTATTGTTTTGATTATGCAGCTATTTAATTTCCATGGGAACTATACCCATAGGACTATCAAATTTCCTATTGTTTCACTTATCTATATTATATATGCTTAGTTTTCATTTTACTTTTGACTTGATAATGACGTGAAGTAGCGTCGAAACGTCGTCAACTTTCAGTTTTTTCTGATGTATTTTTAAAATATCCTTGCGTTTACCTTCGCTATAAAATTGTACTCCAAGTCTTGTCTCATCCGTACTATCTATCATATTGATTTTATTAGTAATCTTACCATATTTGGTCTTTGTGTATCACTTGCATTCTGAAAAAAAATTATAGGGCAGTTCAGGAGATTAACAAATCATTTACAAAACTGTACAGTGTACAAGGCATTCATAAAATCTAATCAAATATGTTTGTCATCCTGGAAAACGGAACAAACCTGTAATGCATTCTGTGCAACAACAAGCTCCTCTTGCAGAGTTTCAACTTGTCTCTCAGCACTCAGTGCTCTCTGCAGAGATGAAAGCAGCAATACACATAAGTCACTTTTTGTGACCTCACCTTCGGCCTGATCCATAAACTTGCAAAACAAGAACTCAAACTCTACCAATATTTCCCCAATACGGACCTCACGCTAGTTCAATACCATCTACTGGTATAATATATGACCACCATTGCCACATGTAAAGTAAATTGTAAAAGACCTTTCACCTGATTCGTTCTTTCTATATCTGCTTCCAATATTTCAATCTCTGATGACCTTGTGAAAAAGAAAAGAGAGCTTTACTTAGACAAAATACACTCACATGGGAACTAAACACCGTGCACATGACTGTACAGTATATACCTTGCAGCCGCTACTTCATCAAACTTGGCCTTCACATCAAATAGTTCTGACTGTGTGCTGTCCACAGCTGGTGAAAGGTAACAGATTATGTATTAATGGTACAGGTGTCATCATCATCATCATTATGATTATCTAACATCATAGACATGTAATGCGTGCAAAGGGCTACAGCCACATAGCCCTCTGCACGCATTGTTTGCCTATGAATCTCTAACATCATAGGCATGTAATGCATGCAAAGGGCTACAGCTACAAGCCCTCTGCATGCATTGCTTGGGGTAATGCGTGCAAAGGGCTACAACTGCAAGTTCTCTGCACACACTGCATGCATGCTCAATAATAATTTTGTCCTGTCTCCCCTTGTTGAGAATAGGCCCTCTGATCCTAATACAGGACGGTACAATGAAGTATGTACAGGTCAGGGTTCATAACTGTTTTTCAGCAACAATTTTCCAGAACTTCCGAGGACTTTTTCCTGGACTCCTGTAGATTTTTCAGACTCCAAATGCATATTAAAACTTATTAAGAAGAATTTTCTCCACACAACTAAATTAATTTTGTGACCATTCCTTTTTTTCGCGGCACTTAATTTTTTGTTGAATTTAGAAATCAAAACTTTCCAGGACCTGCCAAAAAAATCACTCGTTAACAGAGTTTTCCAAAATTTGCAATAATAATTATTGCAACTGCATCCCACCCAGGGGAGAGTGGTAATACTCCTAGTCACTTAATAATGCTACAAAAACCAGGATAAGCTTTGGCAGTGTTGCCGCCACTTTGGCCGTAGTGCAGAATCTCTTTAACAGAGGAAGTACTCACCAGCCTGCAGGGTGACAGCCTTGTGTTCTGCCTCACCAAGCTTTTTAGCAACAGAGACCTGAGTTTCCTGCAATGTCCTCTCCTTATCTGAAAACAGCTTCTGTATGTCTTTCTCCCTTTCCTTCACTCTTACCTGCACAGAGAATTGAACAAGAAATCATTTGACTTTGGACCAGTGTGACTGCCATGATAAGGTTAATGTTTTCCGTGGCTACAAAATTTGGTGATTTTAGTGACTACCGGTATTTATTTTCAGCGACGTCTTCAAATTTGAGAGATTTTGGTAAACCTCAACTGACTTTTAAGACCAGCCAGGTCAAACGAGAATGAGTCACAGAGAGTTGAGTTGAGGGGCAAGAGTTGTGTTCTAGCTCTATTTGGCTAGTGATATTAATGACCAAGGCAGTACATTGTACAGTAGCCATGTACATTTAATAATGTACTGTGCATGATGGATATGAGTGCAGCCACTTGTCTGAATGCCAATACCTGAACTCTGTCTTCCATCTTGTCATCATATTCTCTCAGTTTCTCCTTTAGTCTGTTGATGGTTACCTCTGTAAAGAAAATTCAGTATTACCAGACAGTATGTCAAGAAAAACAAAGTTTACGAACCATGGCACTGCAGCTAATATTATTAGTCTGTGCCTCAAAGCCAATTTAAGAAAAAAAACTATTGAGCAGCTTGATACATGTAACAAACATCTGAACCCATGTTACCCTTCTCTCCACCAATGAACCATACAATATCAAGTACCTTTCACAGCTACAATCATGTACTTTTAGTCAGTTTATTCCTTATAGTATGAGTTATTAAATTCCTAATCCAAAATCTTGCTGTGCTGCTGGTTGTACATGGCCAGGAAACAAAATTTGTAACTAAGACCTGTGTAAAATGGTTTTTAATTATAATATATCTTAGTGTCTTTATTTAATGCGCTCTGAATGAAGTTAGTGTGCATGTGGCAACCTATATTTTTATACCTTGATTTTTCACCTCAGCAAATTCTGTATTATATTCTTCTAAGGTCTCTCTTAGTTGTTTATTTTCAATTTCATAGTCCTGTGAACAAATTAAATAACTCAGTTTGTATTTTTATTGAAAATAAATTAATTAATAGAAGAGAATTAGGTGTTCATCAGATAAGAATCCCAAGATCGCACATGGGCACCCGAAGGCAAGCGTAGGACTCAGAGGACAGCTGAGAGAGACGTGGCGGAGAACTGTTGAAAAGGAGAGGGAACGGCTGGGATTTGGAACGTGGAAGGAAGCAGAAATGGCAGCCAGAGACATAGCAACTTGGAGAAGGAGGACCGATGGCCCTATTCTCCACGTCACAAGGAGAGAAAAGAATGATGATGATGATGAAATTAATTAATTATAATTAATTATAATTATTGATTTTGAGCATTGGGAATAAAATTATGTAGTACTAGCTAATATTGTAATATTTTGCAAATTTTGCATACCTGAAGTTTAGAAACTTTTTGCTGCTGGACCACAGCTTGTTCAAGAATTGGTAATGGATCTGAAATGGAGAGATCATGTTTACTTAATTAATTTTAATTAGTAGTTATCAACTAAGGACATCATGATAATATTTATTTAAATTATTATAATTATAATATTATGATCTACATGTAATATTAAATTCTCTTTGCACTACATTATGACTCTATACCTGGAACATCCACAAGTTTCTTGTAAATTGAAAGAAAAGCAGTTTCTGATGCTTTGCTTCGTTTTGAAAGAGCATCAATCTGAAAGACAGGTTTATTGTGTATTAAATTATTTAAACATATTATTTTTCCACACGCAAAAAGAGAAAACAGTCTGCGCGCGAGCTGCCTG
Source organism: Desmophyllum pertusum (assembly GCA_029204205.1). Classification (NCBI taxonomy): domain Eukaryota; kingdom Metazoa; phylum Cnidaria; class Anthozoa; order Scleractinia; family Caryophylliidae; genus Desmophyllum; species Desmophyllum pertusum. The sequence goes on from MU826826.1 coordinate 711,868, forward strand.
GTTACTAACTATGCTAACTATACCAAAATAAAGCTAGCAATAATAACCTCAGCTTGGAAACTCTTTAACAGAGGTGCCATCTTTTTTCTGATCTCCTGAAAAGAAACAAAGAAAACAATAATTAAAACATCAAATCACATGTATGTGCTGAAGAGATGCTCTGACAGTTTGGTCAATCAGTCTGTCACTTTGTGACTATATGCTTATGTAAGTCCTCCAACTTCCCATGGCAAAAGTAGGAGTACCGTAAAAGCTCTATTAAGCCCCTAGGAGGCTTATTTAATTTTAGGCCTCGTGAAGGGAGGGGGGGCTTATTAGAGAGGGGGGCTTATTTCAATTCATAAATTTTCGAGAAAATTCACATTAATTTTTCAAACTTTACAGTGCTCGAAATTAACTTTTGCGTCTGGTTGTCTGTGGGACCAGTAGGCTGAAAATGTACTGGTCCCTGGGGCAAAGTCACTAGTCAATAGTTTTATTTGTACGGTACATGTATGTCATTGTATGTACTGCTTATAAATATAAATAAATGGATAGTAATCAGTAAATAATGTAATGAAGGAAGGCCACAATTAAACACAAGTACATGTACGTCTTCGACTACATGCCAATGATTGCATCACACAGTGCAGAATAAAATTGCAGTAGAAAGTGACTGTGTTCTCATTGTTATAGTCCATGGATCCTTAAAGCAAGTCCGTATTCTTTGTGCGACAGTCCACTGAAGAAATTCCACTGTACGATCCCAAAACAACCAGCTGATGCGACATGTGCTGATGATATGCGTGCCAAAACTACGAGCCTGCCGTTTTGCATCCCATGATACATTTAAAAACAAGTCGGATCCAGACCTTTAGTTGCCACAATCAAATAAGGCCTGGTAACTGGGCAAAATAAAAATGGCGGCCTAGCGTGTTTTGCTTTCGTTTACGTAGATTTTCCTTGTTCATTTTGGAAGTTGTTTTCTTTTTTTATGATATCGAAACAGTATCATATCATGGGAAGAGGTAATTTCCTCGTCCACAGGACGAGTAGAGGAAAAAGCTACTCGTTTTTGGTGAATTTTTACTCGTTTTCGACGAGTGGACGACCGTTAATTTCGAGCACTGCTTTACTATTTACACCATTAACTAAAACAGAACAAAAAATGGGTTATGTATCACCGTCTTACAAAATTAAACAAATTAATGCAATGTCATACCCTAGCTAACTCAACAATAGTTCTGGAAATTAAAGACCACATTTCAATACAAAGTGACTGAAACACCAGAAAATAAATTATTGCCTGACGGAAGGGGCCGGGGGCTTATTACAAATCTGACTTCTGAAGGGGGGCTTATTAGAGAGGGGGGCTAAATAGAGAGGGGGGGCTAAATAGAGCTTTTACGGTAAGCTACATACAAAATTTACATTTACAATTTACATTTCAATGTAAATTTCAAAATACCCTGTAAGAATGTGTGCACTAAAAGCCATGTTTTTATGGCTCTAGAAACACAGAACTAGCATGTGCTGTCGATGTATTGATCATGTCAGCAAAGATGATTTTCCTTTCTTTTCCTTGCAGTATTTTCTAAATGTAAGATAAATTTTCTCTGTGTTTCTACTGAGTTATAAATATTATTACGAGACAGTTTACGCAGACTCTTCATTATGACTACCTGTTTCAACAGCATTTCTCATTAACAAACTTCCACTTGTGTTTCTATAACTCAATAGAAACTCAAGAAATGTTTTCTATTTCTTAACTACATGTACGGTACACATTGCAGTAATTACTTTTGCACATTGCATTCCCGTTACTTTTGTACTAAGAAAGACACCATGCATCACTGTCATGTAAATTTTGTCTGATCATTCTAATACAATGTACACGTGAAAACGAGAAAGAAGTTACAGTGGAAGTGCCAAGGGACAAGGAAAATGTGTTCATTATAACAGGGCTTTATTATATATCAGGTTCAGTGTTCCATACGTTTTACTGTAACTTTAATTGGCTGGGTTGAAAAATATTGTTTGTGATATATAGCGGAGACTTCGTTATATAAAGGAGTTCATTATATCGTTGTTCCACTGTAATGTTAAATTGCATCAAAAATAATACTATGCTGATGTCCGATCTCATGCCATCCCTGAGTTGAATATTATTCAAATTTTGTAACATGCATTTGAACATATACCAAATAGAAAAGGTTTTCCGTGTTTCCATAGAGTTATGGTAACACAAGTGAGGTTTGGTAGAACGAGAAATGCTGTGGAAACATGAGCCGTAGTCGAGTGTTTCCACTGACAGCAATTTCGAGTTCTTCCAAGATTCCACAAGTGTTACCATAACTACTCTATGGAAACACAGGAAAAACGTTTTCTATTGTTTGTATGAAAAAAAAGCACAAAGCACTTTTCTATGTTTCCATAGAGTTATGGTAAATGGTTTTGAGCCAATCAGAGTGTGCAATTAGTATATTGTTTATTTTATAAAAAACATATGGAAACTGGCCTATATATAAATTGCAATACCATAACCATTTTGGGATGGGGAGTTTGGCAGGTACCTTTCTAAAGTAATATATTGTAGGGCATATATGTCAATCTTTGTAGGTGACCAAAACAGATGACCATAACAGGTTTACTTTCCACGTTCAATTTATCCAAATATGTAATATGTATTTGGTATTTACCACTTAAGAAATGAGATGCAATCTGGGGCTAGTCGCATCTCGCAGTCACTTGTGGGACCATAATGACCAGCTTGACGATATGTCCCCAATAACAGTCCCACAAGCAACTGCGAGATGCAACTCGCCCCAGATTGCTTCTCGTTTCAAAGTGGCGAATTACAAAACAAAAATATCAATATTAAATACAGTCAACTCTTTCTAAGATGGCCACCATCGGGACCGGCACCAACTGTCCGTCTTAGAGAGGTGTCCGACTTATAGAGAGTTTAGATACAGTAAAATGACTGAAAAACAGTGCGCAGGGACCAACACCAGGTGTCCGTTTTATAGAGGTGTCCATCTTATAGAGGTGTCCGTTAAGAGAGAGTTGACTGTATTGATATTTTTGTTTATTTTATCATTACAAGCATATGATAAATTAATTAGTCCTTAGCATACAAGCTTACATCTGGGGTATTCTTTTTAAAATCACGGCTAAGCTCAACAAGCTTCTTCCTTGATGTGTCTGATTCATCTTGGCGATCTGCGAGTTCTGTTGCGGTTGAATCTAAAGATTTCTAAGAACAAGACAGAGAGAAATTTAAATCTCATCTGGAAATTAACAATGCAAAACACGTCAAAATTTATGTAAACGTAAACTGTAACGTAAATTATCTGCGGCGATGTCCACAAAAAAAAAACATCAAAATACCATAAAATAGAATAAATAAAATCTACATCCTTAGGATCCTCACCTGGAGTTCTGGAAGGGAAAATTCTTCCAAAAATTTCGCATCGACTGGAACGACGAAGCCGCCATATTTGTTTATCGCCAACTCGGCGTCATGCGCAATGTGTAAAACGTTCAATCAATCAAACAAGACTTGTGATTGGTTTATATTTTTGACCAATCAGAAAGAGTTTTACATTCGTGACATTATTCGCGGGAAGAAGAAAAATATGGCGGCCATGGCAGATTGTTTTCCAAAAAAGCCCCGACCCTATTTCTCGACACCGCTTCGCAGTACAACTGCAGCACACCGCCATGGAAGGAACAATATAGAAAGGTGATATATTTGTTATCGTTGACATGTACATTCGCTGTATTTTATTTATTTTTTCACGCACTTTTCACTTGATTTGTGGCTTTTAAATTTGCTGAAATATGTTGATTCATGTGAAGCTTTTTAAAAATTAAGCTAAAGCATTTATATTTTGTTTACTCGTCACACAACGTGTTCTTACATGTTTGAGATTATAGACAGAAGAACCCCTTCTTTCGACCACCTGGCACCACCACTTTCTTTGGTCCCCGGCCCACTCCCCTTGTCGCCTGGAGGGGGGTCCGCTGGACAGGGTATGGAACAGGGTATAACAAAAGGCTATCAGTTTCCCAGAAGTTTGCACGAAGATCGGTAATAATTTTTTGATACTCTGGAATAGGGTCACCCTGGTTCCAGAGGTCAGTTCTCGAAATATCAAGACTGTTTTTCTTGGCGTGTTGCGCCTCACTGCCGTGGCTTTGCCGCTCAAAGCTGCTTAAAAAAATAAAACCTCTGGCACCCAGGGTAGAATAGGGTAGACAAAGTCGTTAGTCAGATGAAACGAAACACGTAGGGCCGATTTATTTAAACGACGTTTAGACATTGCTTACGAAAGTCTTGGTCTAAACCGGGTTTAAACCGGGGAACCGGATTATTTAAACGTCCTTTATTTTAAAACTCGCCTAAGCGGTGTCTAAACACAGACTAGCAAAACAATAGCAACTTAGACCTGGTCATGAGTAGGGTTTAGACATAGTTTACGCTTTTATAGTGAAGGTTTGTGTCATGGATGGAAGTTCGAAGCCAGACAGCAACAGGACTAGGCTAACAAGCCGAGTCCGAAGAATCAGACAGTTGAGGGATCCTCTAGAAGAATGCGACGATGACAATTTTCCTTAGACTGCAAAACAGTCAAATTTCCGTCGACGGTTTAGGCTCAGAAGAAGTACGTTTTAAGAGTGGATATTTTTACCATACTACGTTTTCAAGAAAAGTTTACTTCAAAAGCATGTCCATAAAATGTTACATAAAATGAAAACTTTTCAATTAGGTATCTTCAAAATTATTTCGAAGTCATTAATAAAAATAATCTAGTAGTTCCCTGTAGAAAGCAGGTAGTTCTTGGCTTATTTACTTTATAATTGCACTTCAGGATGAATGGTAGCCCATCACGTTTGGCGAAATAGAAGTTTTGAATTATTTTCCAAGCGTTATCATTAGAGCGATCAGTATAGCGTAGAAAAATGATTATAGCGTGCAAAACCGACTAAGAAAAAACTAGAATTTTTAAAGAGCGGTTTAAGAAGAAACAAATAGCTAGACCTGTTAGACCACGTTTAGACGTGGTCTCCGTGAAAAATGCGGGGCTAATCCGCATCCTAATACAACAATTTAGACTCAGCCTAGCCGACGGCGGTGCGTCTGGTCATGGAAGCCCTTGTCCTAAACCTCTCGATTTAGCCTTAAAACCAGGTCTAACTATAGACTTCGTTTAAATAATCGGTCCCGTAGGGTTAGAAAAAAAAATTGTCTGGAACAGGGTATCTTTTTTAACATTTAGTCTGGAAACAGGGTCCGCAAAATCTAGCGTTTTGTGGTTCTTGCGCACAGCCGGTAAGGGTTTTTTTATAGCCCAGTGTGCCCCACCCCAGTGGGCCCAATTTGTTTGGGGAGTTCCCCCCCCCGCCCCACCCCGCCCCGCCCCCCCCCTCCCTCCACGGCCTTGGGTTGTCTCTTTTAGGTGGCTTTCTGTAAATTAAGGATAATTTAGGCCATTAAGGTATCGTTTAAGTTTGCCCCAAAAAAACAAAAAAAAAAAAAAAAAACCCCGCAAAATAAATCACACTTTGTTAGTAGTCTTACAACTGATCTGGCATGAAATCTTTTTTAGCTGGAAAAATTTGATAGGAAAGTCAATTTTGCTTTTTTGGTTGCTTTATTGATCCAAATTGTTTTTTCCCTTTTTGTGAAGAGATGTTTGGATAGACTAAAAAATGGAGAAGGCAGTCAAAATGTGTGCGACCGATTCAGGCAAAGTGGCAAAACTGGACGACTCCTCCTTAGTGACAGGAAGTGATGGAATGAAGGGATGTGGATACGATTTAGTGAAGAGAACAAGGAACTCCCTCCATGGCGCCCAACTAGAGAGTCGTGTACACCATTTTGGCCGGGTGTTGAGTACAACAACAGCATTAGTATTATCAACTCACGTTATTGTCAGTGTGATACACCATAGTACTGTCAATGGATTCTGCCATTCTTACAAGTACTTAGAACAATGCAGGAGACGTGGGGAAGAAAGGGTTCAATGGCTTTATGGTGAGGATAGGTGTAGACTACTAAGCCTTTTAGGGCATCTGGGTGTTAGCCACTTTTTTAAAAGAAATTACAGGTAGAACTCTCGCTATCTTGAAACTCTCAAGGGGGAACGAAAAACAAGTTCGAGATACGCGAGGAGTTCGAGATAGCCGATAGTAAATGACTGAAAAACAAGGGCAAGGGGAATTGGTTTGAGTTCGATAGCATAGCGGTGGTTTTTGCAGGATAACCAAAGTTTCGAGAGATGCGGGAGTCTACTGTTCAGTAGGTAAAATGCACCAAGCTTTCACAATTTATGGGAGAAACATACCTCGACAGGATGTCCGCTTTCAATGTCTCGCTAAACGCCCTCCTGCCGGTAATCTAGATATGGGACAATCAACCCTTTATATAAATTTCAAAATCTGGTGACTGCAAAATACTGTACAGTTGGAATCCCTTATACAAACAAAATTTTCCAACTATAACCAACAATATTATTCATCCTGCCCCCAGCCAAAGTTGCAATAAAATGTATGCGAATCAGAACACGATATGCATAGATCTAACAAACCCCCATGAAGGCCCCTCATTATAAAACAAACACATATTTTTCCACCGTTCTACGGTCCCTATAATGTACTTTGTTATATCGGAGTTCCACTGTAACTGCTTTCCTGGTGGCTTCCTGTTCAGTTTAAATACACTTTTATTGTGTAAACGTCATTATGTCTTTATTTCCAAAAACTTGACGGTCAATAAACAGGATTAAAAAAATAAACTGCGTTTCTAATTTTATATGCATACTGATCATGCGGAAAGGGCTCTGCCGGACAAATGAAATAATACAACCAATCAAAAAGTGAATCACAGGTTCGTGCTACCAATCCCCTTGTGTAAACTCTTACAAATGGGATTCATTCATGGGAAAAAGGTACGCTTCATGTGTGCTGACCTTTCAATACAATGTTTTTACAAATGAATAACTGAAATTTATTTTGTCCTATTTGTTATAGATTGAACTAGACAATTCCTGAAAGATACTCCACTTAACCATACGAGATTATTTTCTGTAATGGATGAGATACAAAAGAGATCTAATGCGAGGGGAAGTCAGAATTCAGGCTATCTTCAAAGTTGATACAGGACATTTTTTGCAACATTTTAATTTATTTCACAATTTTGGAACACAGTTGAACCTCCAATAATGACCACATCACCACTCTATAAATGACAGCCACATCTCAACAACAGCTAGTTAATTCTGTTGATCTATATATTCATTTTCTATACAAGAAGGATGAATAGCTGAGGAAAATGATACATGTAGGTTACCATGCTTGTTTTTGCGGGGGGTACTCCCTACTATATGGGGAGGCTCCGCCCGAAAGGGTTCCTTTTTTAGGCTCGAGGTATATGAAAGGGTAGGGATTTCACGAGTTGAAACTACAGAAAAGGGTAGGGATTTCACGAGTTGAAGTATAGAAAAGGGTAGGGAAAACTGTCATTTAGGTGTTTAAAAGGGCCTTTCAAAATATCTCGAACATACGCACCTAATGGCTGATTCATCCAATATTTTAAGGGGCTATTCAAGCGAAAAGTTTAGTAAAAGTCGTAAAAGTGTATGTGAAAAGGGTACCATTTTCTATTGAAGGTATATTAAAGGTTTACCCTTTCAGTCAAAAATGGTATATAAAGGGTAAGGGTTTGGACCTCGGGGCGGAGCCTCCCCGTATAAAACTTTGCTCAGTACCCCCCTGGGGCTTGTTTTACAAGAAAATGACCATTTTTCTCCAGTGAGCTTAGCCACAAAGAAAGGTTGCCATGTTTTGCACATAATTTATGCACACTAATTAATTAGGCGCAAGATTACATACATGTATATGCTGCCAGTAAGGATGTGCAGTGCAACACAAGGGAATCACCTGAGTGAAGTTTGTAATTTTCTTTTGTTATCAGAGAGAAATATTCTTGCTCGATATGATGGAAAATTTGAAGTTTGAGGAAGCCTCTTTGTGTGCAGCTATTAATTGTCTGAGAACAGATGACTTTGTTTTGTGTCCAGTCTGCAAGAGGTGGGTAAAAAAATAAAACTAGGAGACTTTCTGTTATCTTCAGCAGGTTGGAGGATTTGCGGAGCTCCAGATTTCAAGTCCAACCCTCTAAACCACTTGACCGTGCTGCCTTCCTAACAATAATATTAATATATTGCACGGTCTAAGTTAATCTGTTTCCAAATTCCAACGTCAAACAAGATCTGATCTGATCTGATCTGATCTGATCTGTGGTTTTCAACAAGTAAAACGTAAGGTTACCTGATTTGTCCTGCAACAAAATTAATATTACTTTTAATCTTAAAGACTCAGCTACAGTGGAACTTCGATTTCTCGAACCCTCGATTTCTCAAAAAACCCGATTTCTCAAACCAAAAGTTGTTTTTCCTTGGACTTGTTTTCACTGTAATTTTACCCCCGATATTTCGAAGTTCCCGATTTCTCGAACCAATTTTCGTTTCCCGTGGAGGTTCGAGAAATCAAAGTTCCACTGTATATATAATAAATTGCTCTTTAAATAATAATTATTGTGTGTTTGTTACGATCTTTCTGTTTCCTTTTCATCCAACAGAAATGCATTACATCAGAACAAGCAGGTTATCTTCTGTGCTTGTGGACTGAGGATTGATACTGAAGTAAGATTTCATAGTTCTTCAAGTGCTACTCCTTCCGAGTTTAGATAAAGTTATGTACTACTGTATGTGTTCTTAGTATTATTTCTCTTCCTTCAGTATGACGCAGTTAACCTGATGTATGTCAGAAACCAAATTGACGAGGCACTTACAAGTCACAGGTAAAATCCCGACGTTATCACGAAGGAAACGTGTGTTTAACTGTGCAGTAATAATTATACTGAATGGGATAACGTTTGGAGCGTCTTGCGTATAACTTAGAGACTCCAAAATTGAATTATGTTATCAAATTCCGGACTCATCTCTACCACATTATGGCAGAAATATTTAATTTCATATCCACTTTGATCAGGTCCGTCCGTCCGTCCGTCCGTCTGTCTGTCTGTCTGTCTGTCTGTCTGTCTGTCTGTCTGTCTGTCCTTCGTTTGTTTGTTTACTACTTCATTATATTTTTGCAGGGAAGGACATTGTACGAGCGAACCGGAATTTAATGTGTCGTTTGTCAAAGAAGTGGGAGTAAGCAATCTTGTTTCGCTGTGCAAGGTAATACCATGAGCATAATGTAATGTACTAAAGAGAAAGTACATTGAAACACACTTTTGATTTCTGATTCTTGGTTTTTCCTATTTCCATTTTCTTTCTTTCTTTATGTTATGTCAGTATTTGGGTGATGACCCTAGATAAATAACGTTTTGAATAGCCTTTTTTGACGTTTGAATAACAATACAGTCGAACATAGAAATGCGGCAACAGCAAAAAGTAACCCATTTAACTTAAAATGCACGTAAATGTAATTGACGCGCGAATGGCGGGCGTAGCTGTCCAATTGAAACGTTCAAATTGGACACCCACGTGATCGCGCTCCAATTACGTAACAAATAGGCGCGCGTTAGCCTGTTCCAGGCGTTCGGATAGTGGGGGAGCGACGCGAAAAGACGCGCGAAGAACGGCGAGGAAAAAAAAGGCGAGGGGGCCACTATCCGAACGCCTGGAACAGGCTAGGCGCGCGTAGAACCAATCAGAAACGATCATTTTGTTATTGATACGATTAAGCCCTGTAATTGGTTACAGAAAATTGTGCATCGTTCTTTCTAATGAGAGCAAGCCAGCAGCAAAACCGAAACGAATCGTAAGTTGAATCGTAAGTAGCTAGCGCGCGTTTTCCCGCGCTTTTCACGGGTTGCATACATGCATGCTTTTGCTTCGTGTTCTGATTGGTTCATCGCGTTAATGGTGATTTGCCAGGGTGATTACTTTAGAAACCGCGGCTCTAGTAAGTTCTATCCATTTCATCTTTATTCCAGGCATGTGAATTCATGTACATCATTCTTTGATGCAAGAAATGCGAGAAAAGACGTCTGCTGCAGGAATTTGTTTTTTTTTTTTAGTCGAACTTGTTTATACAATTGTTTATTCATAGCTTTATTGTCAACTTATGTACAGAATTTGTAAGATATTTCTATCAGTTAAATGTAAATAAAGTTATCTAATATTTTGCTACAATTTCTGAATTATTTTGTGTTCCATTAGTGTAAGGACGCCAGTCAATAGAGTGTATTCATATTGGTATCCCGTACAAAATAATTTGTATTAACTTATTTTGTTAGGGACACCAACAAGGCTGCCACGGTCTTTGTCATTTAATTCCCACAGGACTGAGTGAACACGCTACCTCTATAGGGCCACTTCCAAGTTGTCTTTTGCCACTGTTTCAAAACGAGTCCTAAGTGGTGCAAAACCTTTGGTTTTGCTTTACTACGCTCTGTGATTGGTTTAAAAAAAACTCGCGCCACCTACTCAACCAATCAGATGCAAAACCAAAACCAATCGCGACTTGGTCACACGCGTTTTACGTTTTCCCCCTCGCGCTTGGCGTCGGTTACGTGTATTTGCTTCGAGTTCTCATTGGTTCATTGTGTTGTTTACGTTTGTTGTGATTGGTCATTGTAATTGCTTTGGTTTTGGTTTTGGTTTCACGACACTCAATTGAAAACCGCCCTATGGAAACGAGTTTTGTACTTGCACGTTCATTGTCTTGCAATTCAAACTCATTTCCATATGAAATGTTCTGCACGTGCGTGACTCGTGAAACACCGTGAAACAGAGGCAAAACTCTAGTTCATTGCTGGTGATATCTGTTTGCCTCGTTTCCAAGTTCCGTTGCAATTTTCGTACGTGAACGGCGGGAAAACAAGGAGGGCGCGGGGGCCTGAGTTCTACAACCCTTACGCCTCACCGACCCCCTGGAAATGATAACATGGGTCTAATCGCCCCTCCCAGCCGAGAATCTTATCACTAGAAACATCAAAAAGCAAAAACGTGCACTGACGCTGTATTCGAAAAGATAGCATATTTCGAATCATAAATTGCTCCTGTAAATGTCCGAAAATTCACATTCATTTTTCAAAACTTTACGACTAACTAAAACAGATGTAAAACCGTCTTACAAATGCATGCAATGTCATTTACACCCTAGCTCAATGATATTAAAGACTAATCTGCCGCAGTACAGTGTATCCTTGTGATTTCAGATAATGTGAACTCAGCTGCCGCAAAAATTATATTTTGAGAACCCGTTGTGAAAATAAATTTCGGCAATGAACTTATTGCCAATTAAATTCCAGGATTCAGTTCAACTTGTCCAAATGTTTTAGTGGTCTGAAAATTTTACAGTGCCCTATGTTGGACAAAGGGATGAATACAGTATACTATCGACGTTGCGAGCTCCCCTGAAACTGTCGGTGATGAAGCCAGTGGCATGCCAAATGGATATTCGGCTAAAGTTTTTTCAAACACGGTGGGGTCGATCACAACGAAGAGTCCGAAACAACTGCCGAAATTATATACTCGTGCGAAATTTTTTAGGTATTTGATAAGTTACTCAGTTTTAATTATTGATTCATTTACAACATTACATGTAACGTGTAACATTTCACGATTTATCTGAGAGTTGAATAATAATCACTCGAAGTATGATACCGTCATCACAGCTGGAAAAAAATTATTTCCACACAATTATTCAATTCTTTATTTCAGTTTTTTGGCATCAGTGTCAAATCTGGTATTATTATTCACGTGTGATGCTTTGGCTAAAATAATTTAAACGAATTAATCACCAAACAAACGTAACATTTCGCTTTTGTGCAGTTGTCCAATCGGAAAATAGGGCGTTTTGAGGACCGGAAACTACTCCGGAGAAACTACTGTGAAATCACTCACGTAATTGCCACTTCCGGAATCCGTGTTCATTTTGCTGATTCACTAAATCTCTGAGGATTTATGTGGATTCGTAAATGTTCTTTGGCGTATTAACGACAGCTAAGAAAATCCATCTTCGTGACACGGAAGCATATACACAGGATAAAGGATTGAATTTTTCCATTATTTTTTCCAAAAAATCGATGTCCGAAAGTGAGGCACGCGAACCGCGCATCTCAGCATCATCATCTTGCGCATCTTGTTTTGGAGTATTCCGCAAAAATCAGGAACTGACCAAGAGTCACGAACGGGGGGAAGGAAATGGTCATTTTATGGAGCCTGTTTCGTGAACAGTGCACGTTCATCGCGAAACATCTACGTAAAATGGTCAGCTAGGATCGGGTTGCCTTCATGGCTTGCTACAATGGCGAGATCGGCACAAAATTTCCAAGCGGCCGCTGGGAAGAATTTGTAAAGACAGGGCCCGAAGTTGCGGCAAGACATTTCGCTAACGAATTCCTCCAATTTCTAAGGGACAACCCGGTGTACGATGTATCGGGAGCTTCGACGACATTCTCGAAGCGTTTTCGTCGAGTATTTCCTTCAGGCTTTTGACAGCGAGGTACACAAAGATGGATTCTCGATTTTGATGCGCCCGATTCACCGACCGATGTCTTGGCCCCGATGATTGGGGTTCAAGCATACATCTAACGGGAACCTTTAAACCTCCAGAAAAAAAAACTAGCGAATCGAGCTTTAAGTTCCTTGGTAAGCTGAAAGACGTGAAAGGTTTTTTCAAACGCAACGTGAATGATGAATTGGTCACAGCGAAGCAGGCGGAAACGAGAAGGGATCATCATGATATAGATCAAAGACTCCAAAATATACAAGAAGCGAAACTGACAACTACTGTCAAACGCGAAGGAGTCATGAACTTATCTTATGAATTTGGAAAGCGGGGTGAACACAGAGGACTTTTTTCTGGCAGAAATGCCGAGTTGTTTTGTTCAAAGCACCCGGAGGGTACATGCTGGAGTTCTACACGCCTCCAAAGGTAACAAAAGACAATTTTCTCCGCAGGTTCGTTCGCGTTCATTCGGTCCTGTGTCGCGGATTTAGTTCTAATCTTTATGATCCTTTTATATTTTTAAGTCCACCAGACTGCTAGGCTATTTGCTCTCCTTATCGCTCGATTAATTCACAATGTAGCCGGTGTGTTTATTTTGTCTTTTGAGGTTTTTGAGGGTGATGTAATTCGCCAACAATACTGATTGCTCTTGATCTAGAATTGTTCTTGTTTACAACTTATTGCATGAATGGCTATAATCAATTTTTACACCATGAACAATCTCTTCACATCAGCTCTGCGGTTCTACATGTAGCAGCGTGTTTTCTTTCTTTTTGAACGCCGCAATCCTATTAAAAGGTTCTGATCATTTCCTTCATCTGCATATTAATAAAGGTATTTAGCGGAGGAAGGCGTCAATTAATTTATTTCCAATAAATTTGTTACATTTTTTTGTTACAATTTTTTCCCTGCAAATTCTGTTAACACGATTCTTCTCATTTTCACCTAAGCATTGAGCCACAAAGCTAATATAAAATGTTTCTTTTTTCTATTGTGTTGGAAAGATGACATGTGCATGATTATGTATGTATAAATGCATGCATAAATTTGTTTTGGGATATTCCCAAGGCAAAAATAAATGTCATGTTTCCAGCATACAGTTTACAGTAAGTCCAAAAGCCATAAGGCCAATACACCGGTAGTCAGGACAAATCTTGGGGTAGTGAAGAGAAAATTCTCCAGGACATACAAGTCACTTCATGCTAATGATTAATTCATTTTAAGGGCCTGATGACATGAGCTGGGCTGGCTCGGTTTGCCGAGATGACTTTTAGCTCAGTATTACATGAGCCGAGCCAGCCCGGGGCGAGCTCAGTTTTGGCGCGATTTTTTGTACCGATCAATTTTTTGTACCCGCTGGCCCTGTGGCCTGGGGAACATGATTACATGGAAAATGTTCAGCTTGGCATCGCGATACCGGGATCCCAGTTGTCATGTAATCGCAAAGTTGATTTTTGTTGCATTTAACAGACGTGCGGACATCTCGGCCAAAACCGGGCCAGCCCGACTCATGTATTCAGGCCGTAACAGGATTGAACCGAAAGTACGAATCCCAGGGGCAAATTGAATTTAAATGTGAATGCCCCGAGTGCATGAATAATACAGGCTTATGATAGCATGAAAGTATTGTAATGATTCGATTTAGCACCCTCCTTCCAATAAGCCCCCCCCCCCCCCCCTTGAAATGATTTTGTAAATAAGTTGCCCCTTTACCAATAGTTGCCCCTATTATGTATTAAGCACCCCTATTCCAAAGAGGTACCCTTATTCTAATAAGTGCCCCTATTCCAATTAGCGCCCCTACATGTATACCAATGATCACCCCTACTACATGTAGCGGGCGGTTTGAGTTATCGAGAGCTCGAGTTATCGGGATTCAACTGTACTAAGTACCCTTATTAAGCAACTCTATTCTGTTTCAACTAGCACCAACAGAGTACAACACTATGTTGATTATCAACTCAAAGTTGAGAAAGGTAGATTAACCACTGTAACAAATTTCTAGAAGCTGACATTTCGAGTGTTACATTATATGTAGTCCTTCGTCGGAGCAAAGTGTATGTACATTGATATCAACCATGGTTCATCTAGTTTCTTTCTTGGTCATATCATGACTTTATTATATGGCAAACTGGTCCACGATGAAAAGGAACATTCTGATTGGTTCCCTGAGCGGTCTGAATTTTGCAATACAGACCGCTAAGATGGACCGCTCACGAACTCATTTCGCCGAATTCCTTTTGTGAAACATTGAACAAAAGAAAACTGTTTTCTATTAAAGTGCCTATAACCCCCCAAATTATTTTTGCCCCAAATGAATGTTTATATTATACTAAGCAAAATTCCGTAAAAAATTTTTGTTTTGGTTAAAACGGCAATTTTCTATGGGCCGTCAAAGTGAGGGTTGTTTTCCCCATGGCCGAGTCAAAGGGAGACTGAGACTAGTGACGTCATTCCAGGCCATTGGCGCCAGTTTTGAACTGGAAAGCAGAGGAATTGATCTTGATGGGTATTACAGAATTTTCGTAGAATGTCAATGTAATAACTTTTTCTGGGTAACCTGAAATATTTATACGTTTGTTTAATGCATTACGCTATTTTTTACGAGAGCTGTGGAATTGATTCGGACTATGAATTCGCTATGTCTATACGCTTTGTATCGAGCCGAACTCACAGAAATGTCACGCAACCCAAAGACACTTCTACAAACACGAGACTAAAGTAGCTTGAATACTTGAAAAATAATTTCTTACAACTTGTGTTAAAAATATAATATTATGAATTAGGTAGGGAAAGATTATCATGTAAATTGCTTGAGAGACCGTCCGCGAGCCGAAATAAACACCAGTCCACGCGGTGTCGCTCAACAGGGAAATTATGACATTCACACGGCACACGCAGCTGAATTGAATGAACAGAATCGCTTCACAGGTTTTTAAAAACAACGATGGAAAATACTGAATTGGCTTAAGTATTTGCATGGAAGTTCTAGAACGAAAGTCTGGACTCATGTATGAATTATTTGCAGTGGATACTCGTACGGAAGCCGTGCGCTATTCAGACAGTAATCTTCTGAAGCTTCTGTTCGAAGTTACGATTCAATTGGGAATATCTTACTTTGCTTTTAAATGATTTAGCTTAGCAGTTTCATGAAATAATGCTAAAGCTCGAAGATGTCGAATTTTTTCGGTGAGAATCTGTCCTCCTTTGATGTCGCCAGATCAGTAAAGTATAAACAAATGAAATGTGTCGCCGGATTGTTCGCGTAGTATAAACACTGTATAAACAGACTGAGCAAATTAGTCTGAATTAAATCAGCCGTGCTCACTGTACTAGAATAACAAAGATAATATTTTGGTTCAGCAAGAATAAATTATTACCTTGAATTCTACGAAAATTCTGGAACCCGAACGAAGCAAATTGAAGTCCTGTCCTTATAAGCTTTATAATAATTTGTACAAAGACAGAAACTCTAATTTCATCTTTACTCAATCTTCGCTGCAGACTCGCCGATCGATCAACCCAGAAAACTTGACCATGAAATCTTGATCTCTGAAGTGCTAAGAGCAACGGCAACGGCAAAGAACGGCTCGGCTCAATTTTGCACGCATTTCTAGCTCAGAACGAAGACACTGACTCAAGGTTCGCGAGCGATCGATTGATGGCCTGGAATGACGTCACGAATTGGGCTAGATCCAGTAATTTCAGATGGTTCTGCTACTCGGTCATGTTTTTTAAATAATGCGATTTTCCGAGACTTTGAAAATTCATAAAAAATCGCGGTTTCAACCAAAAAGATTTTTCTTTTCGGCGTTCTGCTCAGAAAAATGTATAGATTTTTTAGAACAAAAAAAAGATTTTGGGGTTATAGGCACTTTAAGTAGAAATATTTTTCCTCATGTCTGGCGGACAATTTTGGTTAAACTTTTCGCAAAGCGGCCTGAAAAATGCAAGAATATTCTTAGCTTCGGCACGCGCGTTAGCCGAGAATGGTTGCATTAATTTATCAGCAATTTTTAATAAAAGCCATTATAATAAAAACTTTATTGAACTAGCTTGTTCGGTCCGTATTGGGAAATATTGGTCTCGTTCTTTTTTTGCAAGTTTATGGACCGAGCCGAAGGCGAGGTCCATAAACTTGCAAAAAAAGAACGAGACCAATATTTTCCCAATACGGACCTCATGCTAGTTCAATAACATCTATGTATTACAAACGTAAGGGACTGGTCTTCTTTTCAGTGTCTTGATTATTATTTCCACGTGGAGTTACTAGTTATTGTTAAATCACCATTGGTTAATTATTTAATTGATTAATTTCTCTTTGGCCTTTGTTTACCAGTCAAATGTCAACTTGCAGTGAGGTCGATCTCTCTCAGCCAGTAAATTTCTTAAAGTATAATTTTTATTATTTATTTAGTGTTAATTTTTTTGTCTCAATTTATTTTATTTTTTTCTTCAGTCACCCAAACCAAAGACAGGAATATTTTGCTTCCTTGTTCATGAAGCGAGACCGGCAACAGAGTTGGAGCTGCCGGGAGGAGAAAATGTCTTTGTTATCAAGGTGCTTATCTAGTGTCAGTAATATCTGCTGCAGCTACAGGCTTAGAACTGCATCTGTGGGTGGGCATCAGGGTTGCCCCTAAGAAAAATGTCAGACGGTTGTTGTAGAAATTCAGCAGGCTGGCAATAAAAGGTTATCAAAAGCCATTACCAGAGACACAATCCATCAGCATACATGATATATTCAAGGGTTTACAATATAGGGCAATTTCAAACATGGCTGTTTACTGAGTGCAGAGAATCTCTGTTGACGTGTTTTGCCCCATATTTCCCGTGATGAAAGATTCATAATCTAAATCGTTGAGAAATGTATAAACCAGAAATTTTAGTTGCCAAGGATGAAATATTAGTCGCATTGGCGACGGTATCAGTTGCAATTTTGATCCCTGGTCGCTCTCTGTAATATCTTAGCTTATTAATGGCGGACGGTGTAATTTGCAGCTGCAGATGTGCAGGTGTGAGTGCAGGTGTAACCAGAATAGCCCAGAACACCCTTAAAAAAAGCTAACCCTAACTAACCATTAACCCTAGGTTACTCAACTGCACTCACACCTGCACCTGCACACCTGCAGATTACACCGCCTGGCTTAATGGGTGCTTATTTTAGTTAATCTTCTTGCTCAGGTCAATATAGTTTGATATCGAATGATTGTAACTGGGTGATCCCGGGCCAAAATTCAGCCGACCATCACCTATTTCTCAGCCGGCGAATTTCGCCGGCAGCTTAGGGACAACCTTGGGTCACAAATCAAAAGTCACTGTAGATTAAAATTATTCCAACTGCTGGGCGGCAACAAACTTCTTCCACATGCTGTAATCACTGACCATGTTGGCCATCTGGTTAGGCTGTGGTGGCTGTTTCTTGTTTATTTGGGGAAGTTCCATTTTTTAGGCTGTGAACAAGCGAGAGTACATGCTAGCAGCTAATCACAAAGAAGAGATGGACGAATGGCTTGTTGAAATCAGGAAGTGTATGGAGGAAGACCAGGGTTCTACAAGTCAAAGGTAAAAGGCTCAATTATTGGAAATTCTATCCTTTCCTTGAAAACTTTTGCTTTAGAGAGCCCCTCCCCCTCGGAATTTCCAATGGGTATGGATATTTTCTGGAACATCACATTGTCACCTTGGAGCTACAAATTATGCACATCACTCTGTCTTTAATCAATATTGTAATCAATATGAAAAATAATATACTAAATATATTAGAAATAAATTGCATTTTTTTTACTTAGTTACTAGCTCCTACATTGTATGTCTCCTATAGCTCAGGAACAAATTGAATGCACAAAAAGAGGTGTCTGATTATCGATGTTAAAATTAAAAAAAATTAATATTAAATTATTGTTCTTTCTTGCTTTGCTTTGTTCAGCAGCCCATCAGTGTCTGGTTCTGAAGAAAGAGGTGCAGAGGCAGCCCTCCTTCCCAGTCCCTCGGCAGATGTAATAGCTGTTGCAAATACTTCAGTGGCAGCAGCGAAACTTGGAAAGAGTCAATCACTCAGAGTCAGAATGGATAGTTACCCGGCAGGCAAGTTATACCATTTTTTGTTATCAACTTCAAATTGACAAGATGTGTTCTACAGTGCAAGTATGCCCCTTATAAACCCTGCATGCATGTCCATATGGCTAGAGGGCCAAACTCGTACCACAAGCTCAGGGCCATAGCTAGAATTTTTTGAATGATGGGCAATGAAGCGAGTGCCGAAGCCACGAGCCGCTAGGGGGGTCTGGGGGCATGCCCGTCAGAAACTTTTGAAATCTAGAGGCTCGGAAATGCTATTTTCAGCATTCTCCATGATATATTTTGTCAAAAAATCAATCTCAATCAAGTGTAAAATGACAGGTATTTTTAGTGCTTACAGCAATATTTCCGAGGTTTAGTTAACTTGATACATACCGTATATCGGCCTTAGTACACTAAACATTTTATTAGTCTATTTCGTGTGTAACTGTAAAGATGTCTGCAGTTGGATTTCCGCTCCAAAATATATTTCTCAATCAATCGTAAAATGTTCAACTTAGTATGGTACCGGACAGTCAAAATGTAACTACTTACTTTATAGTTACCTAAGAAGTAAGAAGTTCTCGCCTCTTCATTCCCCATCATCTTGATTTAATATGCCGAGCAAAATTTGGGGAGAGTACCAAGCCTTTGAAATGTTCAATCTTGTTTTTGAAAGACCCTCTGCATATATTTTTATCAAGAAGGCGGCTGTTTGAACGCGAAAAAAACATACGCAGTTTTTCGTTTTTCAGAAAGCATTACCCATTCTTGGGGGGGCAACTGCCCCCCCTTTGCCCCCCCGCTAGCTACGGCCTGGAAGCTTTCATGGGAGATTTGGCTGGAGATGTGGCTAATGGTTAGCACGTTGAACTCCCGATTGAGTGGTCCGGATTTCAACGCTGGCTGAGGGTCATTGTGTTGTGTTCTTGGGCAAGACACTTTACTCTCACAATGCCTCTCTTCACCCAGGACCAAATGCGCCAGCAAACTGCCTGAAAAAGTTGCTGGGGGTTAACCTGCAATGGTTAACGAGGGCCACTAGTTTATCAGTGTTTAACTGTTATGTGTTTATCCTCGTAAAATAAAGTTGCTTACTTACTTACTAATGGACTATCTTTAAGAAAAAAATCAAAGAATATCTTCTCTGTAAATAATCTTCTTAAAAAAAAACGTATTTTAGCAAAAATTAAAATATATATATACATATGTATTGAAATATGATTTAGGTAATGAATAGTTAACTAATAGCCATGTTATTGAAAAGTAGGTAAAAACATGATGTAAACAGGGGCTCTCCTTGTAAGCCCAGTAGGGTTTGTTGAGAGCTCCTGCTCCCTTATCATAACTATGACTTACACTACTGTAACATCAATCATGGGGGCAATAAACTTGAACATTGGACTAGCATCCCATCCAGGGGGAGTAGTAATAGTACCCATTAGTCACTTGATGGTATGGAAACTGGAAAAGCTGTGACTGGCTGTTGTGAGCCACTACGTGTGAAGACTTACATAAACTGTGTAGTTTATTTTTTTATTTCCAGATAAGAAATCTGCAGAGGCAGTCACCAGTTTAGCAAAAAGACGGAATGTCTACACTCCCTCAACACTTCAAATAAACAGCAGATCTTCAGGATCGTTTTCATCACCTCATCATGGACCACAGACTCCCACATTCAAGGTCTGTTAAAGAAATCATTATTTATTGTTACTTTATGAAATTACTTTTTAATTATGAACTTACATTTGAAACCATGTGTAGCCTGGGTGACCATCATTATAATAATAATAATAATTATAATAATTAATTATAATGCTGCTTGAACATAATTGGTCTGTTTTTGAAAAAGTCCACCATCCTCTGTTTTCAAATAGTGTTTGATTGGTCAATTTTCTTCCAAGTGGCCTGGATGTATTCATTTTTATGAATCTGTTTATAAATGATTGTTTTGCAGAGGATTTACCTCGCAGTCGTCCTCCTCCCGAACTGCCTCCAAGGTCACCCACCAGTGCAGAGGCGACACCTTCTCTTCCACCTAATCAACCTGATCTTTTGCGGCAGATTTCCGCTCAAGCGGCACCGCAACCAAGTAGTGAAGGTAAATCACTAATGCCTACTGCATCCTGTCGTTCACCACAGTTTTGATTACCACAAAAAAAAGTAAAAATGAGGTAAAAACGGAGTTTGCGCTGAGATCAAACTGAAGCCTTGAACTGCAATTCAACCGAGGTAAAGTCACAGTAAACACACATCGTACAATGCTTTTTGAACGTTACTATTCTAACTAGTCTCTCCGACAATCTTAAAAGTACAGTTAGTGAAATACCAGACAGGAACTTGCCCAAGATCCGCGAAAATTTGCTCCCAGCTGTAAAGTTAGCCTGCGTCGCAGACGGACTTGACCGCCGGTAATGTCCCGTCTGCGAATTAGTGCACAAATCCTTGTTCTAGACCCCCAACGACGTACCAGGATCTGAGTACTTGTCTGCGATTGGCCTTTACATAAAGCTATTGTTCAATTAGCTATGATTTGGTTGTGATTGGCTAAGGGAATTTCATGCGAGCTAGGACCGGAAGCTAGCGGAAAGCGAGAGCCTAAAAATAGTACAGTATTAAAAAAATCACTGAAGATATAATGGAGTGCAGCTTTCAAAGCGGTTAGAGAAAGCTCAGTTTGAATTAACGGAGCTACTCCCAGAACAACGAGAAGCGATCAAATCTTTCTTCCAGGGGAAAAACGTGTTTATCAATTTACCCACAGGTTTTGGAAAGTCGTTGATCTTTCAGTGTCTCCCGATTGTCGCAGTTGCTGATATATGATCGAGTGTTATTGTTATGATTCCACCTTTAAGATCGCTGATGGAGGACCAAGTTTATATATTTCAACAATATGGGTATACTGGCGATTGCATGCTATCACGGACTTGGAAGACCCAGAAACTATTAAGCAAAATGGGAACTACCTTGTTCGGTTTGCCGAGTGTTTTGTTGTCTAAACTAACGCGTTGTAAATATCTGTTTCCCCGACAGGAGACCAAACGTGACCTCTTAAAATTTGTTAGAGTGAAACATAGTCAAAGGCTTCTATAGCTATTCTACTTCAAAATCCTCCTCATAATACAACATATCTTGCCGTTAGAAACACGCTTGAAGGGCAATTCAAAGTAGGTCAGAAGACCGAATTCAATAGAGAACGGCAAATGTCACGAACTTCGAACAGGCCTGTCACGCCTTTTGCCATAGCCAATCAGAATAAAGGGGATTTCGAAAGGCCCTTCCGGTATTTCGTTACGTCGTTGGGGGTCTAGAACAAGGATTTGTGCACTAATTCGCAGACGGACATTACCGGAGGTCAAGTCCATCTGCGACGCAGGCTACTGTAAAGTCTGAAATACAAATTCGCAAAAAATGTAAACCCGCGAAATGCAAAAAAATTGTCAATCCGCGAAATTAAACTCCCGCAAAAATTTCATGCCAGACGGTAAGTTGAATTGCCTGTGATTTTTTTTATTTATTATTTCTTGTATTTCTTTGCAGATAACCCAGTTTGGGTCACAGCTTCTATTGAAAATCACCCACTTGCAAATTACCCATGGTTCCATGGAACACTACCCAGGATAGAGGCTTCGCACTTGGTGTCACAGGGAGGCCAACAATGGCATGGGATTTTCCTTATAAGACAAAGTGAGACGAGAAGAGGGGAATATGTTTTTAACATTCAATTATCAAGGAAGAGCAAAGGTGTGTATTTGGAGTATGTGATTAATAACTCGTTAAATATTATTTCAAATGCCCAGAGGCAGGGTGGTCCTTTATGTTTGTTTGTTTGTTTGGGTTTTTTTTTTTCTTTTCTTCTTATGTTGGCGCAAGGTCAGTAGTCAAGAGTTTAAACCCAGAAGCTAGCATGAAGTTGACTAGGAGTATCGCTACTCCCCTGGCTGGGATATAGCTAGTTCATCGCAGGGTAACATAATTTTTGTCAGGTTGCCCTGACAATTCACCGCTGCCCATTTATACTCCTGGGTGGAGAGAGGCACTATGAGAGCAAAGTGTCCTGCCCAAGAACACAACACAATGACCCAGGCCAGGGCTCGAACACAGACCGCTCGATCCAGAGAGTCCAATGCACTAACCATTAAGCCATCACGTCTCCAAATTTCTTTACTTACTATTAACGTAGTTACTAATTTTTTTTACAAATTCTTGAAATTTTCAGCACCTCAGACTTGCCCTAAATACAGAAGGCCAGTGTCGAGTGCAGCACCTTTGGTTTCAAAGCATTTTTGAAATGCTGGAGCACTTTCGAGCTAATCCAATCCCGCTTGAGAGTGGCGGACCATCTGACGTAACGCTGACAAATTTTGTGGTGTATGTAAATAGTGGGTCATCACAGCCTGGAGGTTCCTTGCAGCGTGCTCATGTGGGTAATGGTGGAGAAGGGCTGCGGCGTTCACACAGCCTTCAAGTAAACAGAATAACGAGAACGGCAACGATTCAAGGTGGCTCTGTTAGAATTACGACAAGCGCTGGGAACAACCATGGACATTCCCGGGCAGTTGAAAATCAGTATGCCTTTGTATAAAGTTGCAGACTAAAACTGCTTAATGTCCTGAACATCTTCGGTTTCTCTTGAAATTTTGGAATAAAATTAATGTAATCCTTATTTAATGTGGATACAATGATGGTCTCACCATGTGACAGGTTTACATACTGTAGGCAGTAGCTAAACTGGAGAGCCTAAACATTATGGGGGTGACAACTGTAATAAACACTGTTTTGAGAGAACAACATTTTTTGCCGCAAATCAAAAGAAACTGCTGAGAATTTCTAAAAGCCCTTTCCAATATTATTTTTCTCTTGCGTTGGTTTTGGTTTATTCGTTTCACGACATTGTGGCTCTCTCTCTCTCTCTCTCTCTCGTGACTTCATCACTTCGAAGGTCATCCTTGAGCAAAGGGAGAGGGTGACGGCATGCGCTTGTAACTCGACTTAGAGGTCGACTTGTGGCAAGTCTACTGAGAATTTTGAGATGCAAAAACTTTACCAGAAACTACAGTTAGTAATATTATGTATAACAAATTATGTCAACTGGTTCACTGCAAAAGAAGAATATTGTGAATATTACATAATTTTTGAAAACTTCAGTAGAATGTTTAAAATTGTTAGGATAACCTTCATCGCTACATGGTACTGCTCAAACGAAGTTAACCTGCCTAGCAGGCCTGGAGGGAGGGAGTTGGTTGGAGGGGCATATGCGAGGGACTTTTCTCACCTCGCTCATTTCCTATGACTCCAGCACTTTCTACCCTTTTACACAGGCTAAACAGTGTTTATTATTGTTGTCATCTCCTGTTAATGCTATTGTAAAATATTAATATTGAAAGGCTTTTCTATTAGTCAGATTAAGTCTAATACATCAGTCAGTTACATTAGTCAGTGTCAGACACAGTTTAGATTTTATGTCCATCCCTGAATGCAATTTCAGCATTTTACGTCAGTCAGTGTTGGACATAACAATCTTGGTCAGTTTGTCACTGAATTGGTTTCAATGATAGAATAAAGCAACAAATTATTGCATCTGATGATAGTTGTGCAACACGGAGCTAAATTTTTACAATTGCAAGCAAATATGAACAGTAGACTGTAGTTAAGGAATTTTTATTGTGGTTTTGGCAAAGTCAATACTTGTCAAATCCACCACCCACTGAGCTGGCTTAAATAATGGATAAGTGACACTCAGAGGCAGGAAAAAGGAAACGAGTGCTGTGACCATTTGGTAGTATTTTTGTATTTATTTATGACACATACCTTCACATCCTTCAGGCCAATTTGAGGATGTTTCACATCTGTCAAAAAGTTCTACCTCTACCGCCCTTTTCAAGGGGTACAACTAAATGCATTAATATTCTTACCTTATTCTCACTTATTTTCGTGAGTATTAATTTTTGCGGTTTTCACGATGTAGCAAAAAACGCAAAAATAAAGACAATATTTTCGTAAAATTTTAAAGCCTTTGAGCCCTTTTTTCTCTGAAATCGTGAAAATAAAGCCTAGCGAAATACGGATCTGTTGATTTGGCGAAAATAAGTATGCGCAAAAATTAGTGAGAATAAGGTATGTATTAAAATTACAGTGGAACCCTGTAATCAGGTGTGACCAGTGTAGCCATATTGAAGGGGTTCCTTATGGCTGACTGAGCTGTTGCTTGGGCAAAAGCCAATAAAAGAGGTCACCATAATGCAGGGTTCCACTAATATTTAACATTGTCACCTGATTGCATTTTTTATTTAATTATTGAATAATTTTTAATCAAACATGTCCATTGCATTTTGGCAGTGAATATGCAGAAATAATGATGATAGAATAATAAGATTTTTTAAGAAAAAGAACAAAGTTTTAAAATGTATATTTTTTTTTGTTCATGCTTCAGAAAGCCAAGCTTTTTCTGTTTCCCCATTTTTAACATACATGTAATGTAAGAAATGGTGGATCTAGAGGAAGAGCCCAGCAGAATCTCTCTTTTTGTTGCAAGAATGTAAAATAATGTCAGTAACTTTCTCCACCCTCCCTCTTCCAAAGGGGAAGTCGCATCTCCATTACCCCCTGCTGAATCCTCAGGTTGAAATTAGTTTATCAGAGTAGCCTCCTAATAATTTATGCAATCTTTAGTGAAGGACTGTATGACAAGCCAAAAGAATGTCTGCATAGTTAGCCTGGGATGAAGTGGAATAATGGAATAATGAAAAAAAATTAAAAGTGGAATAGTGGAAAAACATTTTTTTGTTTGGACTGATCAAGTTTCCTCGAGTTGCTCTAATGGAACATCCTCAGAGACCCAGTTAAAGGGCAGTTAGTTGGGCAAAACAAAGTTTCTAATCAGGGGGGGGGGGCCTGGGGGGGGGGGGGTACTCCCAAAATATTTGGGTGGGGGTGTGCCACTGGGCTATAAAAACCTTACCCTGTACCAGAGCACAAAACGCTAATTTTGCGACCCTGTTCCAGACTAAATGTTGAAAAAAGATACCCTGTTCCAGAGGATTTTTAACAATTTTTTTTCTAACCCAAAAGGCTAAACTATAAATCAGCACTGCTAACGTGTAGCTGTAAAGCTTCTTTAATACTCCCGCGCGTTTTGTCTGACTAACGTAGACTTCGTCTACCCTATTCCAGAGTATAAATTACCGATCTTCGTGCCAATTTCTGGGAAACTGATACCCTGTTCCAGACCAAAAAATGCCTTTTGGTATACCCTGTTCCAGAGCAAAATTCTCAAAAACCATACCCTGTCCAGCGGCACGTACCTATAGTGTATATAAGGGAGTACCCCCGGGGGGTGGGGGGGGGGAGTGAAGATGGGCTTTTTCTTGCTTAAAAAGGGGAGACTGCAATCTTGTCCCTTATATCCTGCCTAAGGAATGGGCTACAAGGACCTCTGGGATAAAGTGATCCGTGTTGCCCATTCCTGCTGCTGGATAAGGGTAACGAGGACTCTGGGAACAATATTGCCTACAGGGTTTAATGGTATTGGTATCTCTATAAAGCATAGATATTACTGCCCCAATAGTTTTTTCATATTCCGATGCTTTTTAACTGCTTGAGCCATGCCCATCCAAGTTGACCAAGTGTCTAAACACAAAAAAACCCAAGGTTCTAGTCTGGTCGTGAACATTTTCCTGGTGTCTTGTATATCAGTCGGCCTAAATATGCCCAGTAGATTAGGCTTGATTACCAGCCGCTGTTCGGGAAAATGAGCCCGCGCTCCCCCGAACTCAGTGAGCGGCGGAAATCGAGCCTACCAGTAGATGGGCTGTAGTGAAATATGTTGAACACAATGGCCTTCTCGTAACACAAGAGCTTCGCAGCACTCTTCCTGATGTTACGTCATAAGACACCAATCTCCTAGCACTTGGTCAAATTGGATGGGCATGGCTCAACCGGAAACCCAGTAAAGCTTGATTTCAGCTGGAGAAAGCGTTAGAATTTAAAAAAAATTTGGGACTAATATCTACGCTTGGCTTTATGGAAGCTTTCCAGTTTATGATCACCGGATTCCCTGCTGGGGCAAAATAACAAATATTGCGTAAACATATAAATAATATTGAAAGATGCCATTTGAATTTGATTTTTAAAGGGATCCCCGACTGTTGGAACAAGTTGCCGTTAAAGTGATAGAAAAATAATCTGAACCTAAAATTTGTTGAAAACTGCGCAATATTATTTCAGTGTTAACGAAAAAACTGGCTACAAATCTCTGCCATTTTAGGTTTCAAATTTCCCGCGCGCCGCCATTTTGTATTATATGACGTATTGTGGTTGCCGCTATTGTCAGTAAACAATAGCTCTTTTGTTGTATAACAAAAGGGGCAACCATGAAACGTCATAAAATCCAAGATGGTGGCGCGCGGGTAATTTGAAACCTAAAATGGCAGAGATTTGTAGCCAGTTTTTTCGTTAACACTGAAATAATATTGCGCGGTTTTCAACAAATTTTAGGTTCAGATTATTTTTCTATCACTTTAACGGCAACTTGTTCCAACAGTCGGGGATCCCTTTAAAACTGGAGCAGGAATCCAATGGGTTTTTGCTGAGCTGGCCATTTCTCAGAACTCTTCCCCTTGACCAATTATCGCAGGCCAGATCTTAGGCTGCACGGGCAGCCTTTTTCTTTTTTCGCAGGGCAAACAACCTGCGAGAGGTCCCCTCACGGAGAATAGGGAGAGGTGCGACAATCTCTGCATGGCCTGGTAATGTTTGGAAAAGCCATAAGCTATGCAGGCTAACCAAAACTGGCCTGCCTTGGGTCTTTTAAATTTTTGAAAAAAAATGTTGTGATGTCACCATAAAGAAATCAAAGTTTTATTTTGAACCTAAATACAAAATGTAAACAAATTGCTGGACCATTCGTTGAGAGAAAATTTACAATTTTTGGCTTAATAATATATCTTAGTTATAGGTTTATCATTCTGGAGGGAAAACGTGTCACCAACTGTTTTTATACAATAATTTTCTGATTTCAAACTGAATAGCAACAAATTACTTACATTACAATACATATATAGTCAACTCTCTTTTAACAGACACCTCTAAAGACTATAAGACGGACACCTCTGTAAGACGCACACCTGGTGTTGGTCCCTGAGTGTGGTTTTTCAGTCATTGTACTGTATCTAAACTCTCTATAAGCCGGACACCTCTCTAAGACGGACAGTTGGTGTCGGTCCCGAGGGTGTCCGTCTTAGAGAGAGTTGACTGTATTACAAATATTATTTTATTGCATGTATGATACAAGCCAAAGTGATGTCAGATTGGAGCTATTTTCTCAAGATTCGTCTGACTTTTTTATCGGATTCTTCTACAGTGTTATAAGCTTTATCAGCTTTTCCTCCAAGTCTACCCAACTGATCATTTTGCCTTTCAATTTCACCACCCAAGATCAAAGCATCTTCCTTCAAACGACCAAGACCCCGCGACACAAGGTCAAGATTGGCTTCGATTTCTCTCTCGTGCGGATCACGAGAAGAGAACGCGCTTCTTTGAAATTGCCCACTTCCTCTGGCCCCTGCTTCATAGCTACGACTTTCGCTTTCGCTATCTCTGGTGCGATAGTACAACGACGCGTCCGCTTGTAAATCTGACAAACCACTGCCGGGACTCGATTGTGGACTTGTGTCTTTTGGTTTCGGCGCTTTCTTGAAATAATTCCCAATAGCTCCAAACACGCTGTTCACTGATTTAATGTGCCTGTTTGCTATGCTCATATCGCTCTGTATCTTGTCAAGGTTACGTTCAATCCGATTCAGTTGCTCCCCTTGACACTGAAGTTCCTCGCCGGTCTGAATGGCGATATCATGGAGTCTTCGATCAGAGCTAAAGAGCGCTTTGTGCTGTCTAATGTCCGATCTCTTGCCTGCTGCATTTGACTGCGTATTTCATCTCCGTTAACTTGCTCGAATTCGTCCTCGGAATCGTCGTCAAACGGGTTTGTTTTGCGATTGAAATCGTTTCTGCTGTAAGCCGCCATGTTGTTTCTTTGAAAATGACGTCATTGAATGACGGTTGTTCTATTTTGGGCTCGCAAACGTAATTAGCCCCGGCCCTGGCCCAATGAAACTATAGACGAGTAAATTGAAGTCAAAATTGCACAGTCTATACAAAAGTTTATACAAAGAGAAAATAAAACTATTTTCACCCTCCTAATATATCAACAGTCATCAAGCCTCTTGTGTTTTTTCGTCTTTTTCCATCTGTGAACAACGTTTACCTGCGTGTGACTCAATAAAAAATAACAGAAACAACACAGATACAGTTGGTTTCTTTTTTTCTAATCAACTCGTTCAGATCCAAAAATCGAAAAAATCGCTAAAATATATTTCACCTCCGTTTAACCCCACCCCCACTCCCACCCCCTTCTTCCACAACGTGGCATCGTGAAGACTCCTGGGTATGGCGCGCGGCGCGCTATGTTCGTTGGTATACGAGGATTACAGAATCGGCAATCGTGAGGAAGTGGGGAATATTTACTTTCACATTTTTGTCTCGAAACAAAAGTTTACGAGCTTTTTAAGAACCTAAAATACTCCACGAGTTTCGTCATCCTTTCAAGACTCCCACGAAGCCCTTTCGGTGCGTATTGAAGCTGTGTTACTCGACGAAAATGGCGAAACTCGTAGCGGTGTGTCGTGACGAAGCTGACTTTGCATTCGAGCGTCGACAAATACCTCTGAATATCGAGGACACCTTAACGGTAATCGTACATTGTATCCATTGTGTTGTATTTCCTTCGAAGGAGAATACATATCTGTGAGCTTTTTGTGTGACATCTATTCTTGTGTTGCTGTAGATGGTCATGGAGATTCCAGAAACTGTGATTTCTACTCGTCAAGTCAACGAATACGAATTGCAGACGTTTAACAAGGTGAGCTTATTTTGAATTTTTTTATCCTAGGTCTCTTTTGTAAGAGAATTTATATCTTTTAGGAGAAACTTCTTGAGCTGAAGTAGTTCTGTTTAAAAATTGTCGGTTTTAAACCTAAAATCGACTCTTGATACACGTACGTATAAGATTAAATCAATCTATCAGTTTTTAATAAAATAATCCAAATAACCAGTCTTGATCGAGATAATTTTCACAAAGTTTTAGCGTGTATTAGCATTTTCCCGCGTACTGACTTTGAAAATGTAAATTTCCTTATAAATTTATGTGATTTAATGTACAGTACTCAACTCTGCTTAGCTAGCAAAATCGTTTTACTAATTTTGCATAGATCCATCACCGCGAGATTTTGGTGATAATAATTCAAGCTGTCTGCATCCTTGATATAAACACTGCATGTGATCGTATCGTATTCATATATAAACGTTGTTAGGAAATTGTGTTCTGATCAAATTTCGTCCTCTCTGTAGCGATTTCAGTGCCTCAGCGTGGACGATCGTGCTGTTGCTACGATGGTCAGGCAAAAAGATGTCCTGTCGTTTCTCTCACACTCAGTTCCTTGCGTTGGATGTCGAAGAAGGTATATCAAACGTTTCTATTTTCATATTATTTCCTCATCGTCTTTAGATTAATTATTCACTATTCCAAACGAAATCTCGGTAACTTTCATGATTGATTTCCAAATTTAAATGGTGTTAAATGGCTTCATTTAAACCTGTAAGTGTTGTTTTCTATTGTACTGATGGATTTTGGTGAAAAAAGTGTCAACATGTTGTTGTGCAGATGTGAAAATTTTAGGTGCAGTTGCAAATATTATGATATTGTGCCTTCATTATCCAACATTATTTATCAGCACTCAAATAATGCCTGAAAAATATACAAATATCCCGCAGTACGTTTTCAATATTTTTGGCGTGAAGGTTAATTTGTCCTCAGTCTCTGTAGATTGCCCAACAAGGAAGAACATGTTGGATAATGAACATCCTACAGTATTTATCACTTTAGTTTGTAGTGTTTTGGCAACGGATCCCTTGTCATGTATATTGTGGTATTTTAAAATCTGGCTTGTGAAAACATAACATGATTCATCACTCTATTGTTGCAATGGAAGCAGTGAGAATCATCCTGTTTGTCTATCATTGAGAATGACGCAGAGAGCAAAAAGATGTTCAATAAAATAAATTTCAACTACAGTCAAAGCTCTTGTTGAGACCGCTCTCGTAAGCGACCAAGCTCTAGTTACGACCACCATTGTGAAACCCTGTTTGACTGAATTGTCACTCAAACTCTGTAATTAAAAGCTCTCGTAAGCGACCAGCTCTAGTTACGACCACTTTTTTAATCCCCGAGGTGGTCGCTTACGAGAGCTTCGACTTTATTTCTATCTGGGTTTATGTACAGTTCTGTGTTTTTCTAGAGTGTAAATTAATCAAGCTTTGAAGTTTGTTAGTAGTGAATTACTATGAATGTTTTCAATTTTGAGCTACAGTTTTCCTATAGTACTGCTCAGAGATAAGCTAACCAAAATCTGCGTTAGAAACTCGTTAAGAACGCGCGTATTCTAACGCGCGCGCACATTATGAATGCGTTAGAGTGCGTGTCGATTACGCGTTTTTGCGCGTTGAAGTTAACGCATTAGTATGTATGAGCTTGGTCATTTATTGCTGTTGTTATTTTGTGAATAGCAGTTGAATGGTTAACATTTCAAAAGACAAAATACTGCATGAATTTGAAGTGTTTTCAAGTGCTGACGATTGCTTGAGTAATAATTCGAATGAAGAGCAAGTAGCGATCGCCGAGCGATCGTTTATTTCTCTCACGAACGATCCAGCCACCTGGAATCTTGAATCTTTTTTTGATTCATCGAATAATCGATATTCAACCACGCTTGCTCGGACGAAATATAAACTATTTGTGATGAGCCGCACTCGAATCGGCAGCCGATCAAGCACCCTTTTGTTTTCTACTGTATATGCCCGGCTTTTACGAATTCATAATTCAAATCTTCATAAAACTGAAAAGAAAAATATTTGCTTATGCATTGAATGCTTGTGAATTGATTTAGTTTATAGTGTAACATCGGATCGGATTTTCGATGAAACTTCGCCAGCGTTTCTCGGAATTTCCAGTCACGCGGACTGATCTGTCGATCTTATCAACTAAACAAATATTCACGAAAACTGAGGTTTATGTGTTCGAGTAAAAAGCTGCCTAAATGAAACTGGTTCTCGCAGTTATATTGTCAAGTAAAACTTGATCACAGTGATCAAGGGTCTCCATGAGAAGTTTGATCAAGTGTAGCTTTCTGGGTGGTCTAGATTACGATCAAACTTCGGGACTCTGTCGCTATTCTTTGTCGGTCGCGGGACCGACAAATTAGAGCGGAAAATTTGCCTGATCACAGTTTATATTCGATACGGTATATTTCTCTCGCTTACATGCATGCTGTATTGAAAAACCTAAATTCACCATCGACAATTTTCTCGCTTTAAGCAATGTAAATAGGCGTCATTTAGCTTCATTTACGTCTAGCCGTAAAATTGGATGTTTATACTAGCTTCACACTAAAGTCAAAACTTGCAATTGGGCCGTGATAAAACACATTAGTTTGAACAGTATGAACTGAACATTGTATCGAAGCTTTCATAACAAAGAATAAATGTAATATGTTTGCTGTGTCTCGCATCTCCAAGTCGAATGTGTTACACACGAATCACATGATACGGCGTGACTGCAAACCCGATGGTTGAACCTTGTTGTGCTGCGGCTACTGCAGATCTTTGAACAGTAAACAGGAAAGAATGACAAAAGAACGCAAATGGTTTGAGAATAAAGCGACAGGATGCCGAAAAGAGTAGCAAAGCAGAGGGATTTCAATGCTTTTCAAAGTGTTGTGGTCAAGACAAGATTGTTTGAAAACTATATCAGTGTTTACATAGTTTCGTATTTTAAAACCGTATTTCTCATTTAAACTAATGCATGATCAACTTGTCTGTTTTGCTAAACAATGTCTCACAAAAGAAATTTTGGGAATGAATAACAAGGGCTAACGCGTTAAAGAAAACGCGTGGACCTAACGCGTTATGGCAAACGCGCGCACGCATTTCCTTCGCGTTAAGATTGCGCGTCAAACGCGAAGGCGATGTTAGCTTATCTCTGAGCGGTACTGTAGTTATGAAATTAAAGTCACCATCGGGTCCTGGTTGTTCAAATGACAGATAAGGCTATCCACTGGATAAATCACTATCCAGTGGATAGCATAGTTGGTTTTGTTCACACTTATCCAATATCCACTAACATCCCATTCAGGGGGAGTAGCAATATTGCTGTTTGCTTATTGCTGTTTGCTTTGTGCTGTTAAGCACTGGCACAGAGTTAAGCACTGGTACAGGGAAGCCATTGTCGGAGACATGGTGGCCTAATGGTTGTGAATTGGACTCTGGATTGAGCGGTCTGGGTTCGAACACTGGCCAGGTCATCGTGTTCTGTTCTTGGGCAAGACACTTAACTCTCACAGTGTCTCTCTTTACCCAGGAGTAAACTAAGTGGGTACTGGCGAGCGAGTTGTCGGCCGCGAGGGCAACCTGACAAAAATGCTTGGGGTTACCTGCTTATGGACTAGCATCCTATCCAGGGGAGACTAGCGATACTCCTAGTTGCTTCACGCTATGGAAACCAGCGTTAATTATTTTAAGTGCCAGCCTGATCAGCCACTTGGCTTGTAAACATTAGGCTCTTACGAGCCTTAGGATTGGAACAGACTTTAACCTTGTCATGCACTCTCCATACACAGTGTCGAGCGATTGTACAACCAGTTAGTGGAGTCAGGTCAGCCAGCATTGGAGCCTCTGATTATCACAAACAGTGGAGGTGAGTCTAGTCTGTGCGCTATCTGTTCTTTTAATGTTTTTTCCTATTGCGATTATAGCACCCCTCTCAATTAAGCACCCTCCTGTGAATAAGTCCCCTCCCCCCTTTACCCGCCCGGGTGCTAATTCAAGGAAATATGGTTTAAAATAATATTTTGTACCTGATCATACACATCATCTCATGATGAGGTTTTGAGGTTGCAGAAAAAAAAAATAAAACCTACCACTTTTATTAATATCCATACTAACAATGAATAACATTAGACACTACAATGTATTTTGACCTTGTTGTTGTTTTACCCATTTACTTCAGTTTTGACAATCGATGATCCTTTCCTTAAAGACCCAAAACTTGTGTATGCACTCTTTTATGTACATGGGTAAGTAAATCTATAAATTTGGAGTTAAAATTAAAATTGGTGACTTGTATCTAGAGGAATGGTGGTCTTAGGCAATATATGTTACTCTCACCATACCTCTTTCCACCAAGGGGTATAATAGAGAGCTTAAGCACAGACGTTTTTGAGCCACGGACGGCAACCGGAAGGCAAATGTTCTTGGTTTTGGCGTGCTTTCATCCCCGTCAAAGAGTTGGGATGCCCTCGTTTTAGCATTTACAACTTGACGTTACAGATGAAAAGTCGATAATGCACGCCAAAACAGAGAACTTCCGGTTGCTGTCCATGGCTCAAAAACGTCCGTTCTTAAGCTCTCTATTGGTAAATTGCTGACATAACTTGGCTACTGTTAATGCTGGAGGTAACCTGTGATGGACAAGCATTTCATCCAGGGAGAGTAGCAATACTCTATAGTGGCTTCATGCTACAGAGTGTACACAAACAAGAGTTAGTATTGGCACTGATAAGCCATCAGGGCAGAGGCTCATTTTTCTTAGAATTGGACAAGACTTCCTTTAACCCTTTCATTCCCAAGAGTGCTAAGTTCGAAACTGAGGAGAAAATCTTGAATTTCATTTTGCAAAATTGTCAATAACAAACGGTACGTACCACATGAAAGTATTGCTCAATAGCAGCCTTTTACGCCTATTTCAATTAACGTTGTCTGATAAAAATCGGATAAAAGTGTAAAGTCTACAAGACAAGACTAAATGGTAGTCTGGGTATTCATTAGAATTTGCATATCACTGGAAAAGAAATCTACACGTTTTTATTTTGCACGTGATGTATTTGGTTTGCCCCAAATTATATAATTTGTTTTTCCATGTTTTTTCACTAGCTGTTCTGCTAAAATTTAGTTAAGCTAAAAGTAGCTTACTTGTACAGGTTTAAAACAAAAGGAAACGTTAAAAATAATGTTTTTCATGTTACAGTAGTTCTCATTAGCATTCGGTGCGTACAGCAGCTTTCTACTTTTACCCATGCTACCTTTCGGTCTTGTCTTGCGGGCTTTTAAAAACATTTATATCCGACAACGTCAATTGAAATAGGTGTATGTGAATGGTCACTCACTAGGGTTTCATCCACAGACTTAAAAGTTAGAGCCACATTTATTGACTAAAGGTTTGACTCTGGGAGATGAAAGGGTTAACCTTAACACTGGTAACATTAAGTGCAAACAAATTATTCTTGTGCATACGTACTGTTAATTAATATAATTTATTACATGTATATACAAGTTTCAAGTGTTGCTGGTGTACATTTGGAATCAGTGTTTTTTTGCGTTGATCCCTCTCTTAATATCATTTCTCTCATAGATCCAGACTAAGCGAGATGGTGGAATCCATTCCTAAGTGCAGAAGAAACAGGTATATTGCAGCTGTGATGTTTCATAAGATTGTCGTCATGACATTTTTATTGTTGTTAGGGTGCAATGATTTTCCAGCTTGCCTGAAGGGCACACTGGAACTGGGGCTGTACATGTACTATAGCCCGAAACTCTAGCCCTATAAATTGAATTGTCAAAGAAGGCTATTAAAAACAAAACTAGAAAAGTTCTGTAAAAATACATGTAAGTACAGATAATTTTGATGTTATATAGTGAAGGTCCCGTCTTTTAATTTGTTTTCATGTGTTTTGTTTTGTAGAAGGTGCCCTTTGCACTCCTTGGAAACGCACAAGTCAAGGCCATCTGGGTAAATCTAAGTTTATGTTGTTCTGTGATTGTGATTGAAATTAATTTAACTTTAATTCATAATTACTACTGACATTATTTACAGTGAAACGCACCCTACCCTTGCCACTCGACAAAGTTTTTGATTAATGTTAGACAACTTTTTGACATCTTTTTGACAACTTTCTGATGGCTTAGAACTATTTAAACTAGCAAATCAAATTGCAAGAATTGTGGGAGGCGGAGATGTCAATGATCAGAACGCGAACATGGAGCCTGACAACTCCACCTCTCATAGTTCTGCATTTTGATTGGCCAGTTGAAACAAAAGTTATCAAAAAGATGTCAAAAAGTTGTCAAAATTTAATCAAAAACTTTCTCCAGTGGCGACGGTAGGGTGCGTTTCACTGTAATATGCCCTATATTCATGTGACATCAAGAAGTATAAGTTTGATTGTCTACACCGAGCCGAACTGCTAGACTGCAAGCAGTTCCTCTTTTGGTTAGCTGGAGAGTAAAAAGTAATGTGAGTGGTTTTCTCAACACACTGCATTGTTCATTCACATTTAACATACTAAAAAGAGTCTTTCTTTCATGTTTAGAAGCTGGATAGATGTGTGGGATTTATTGTCCCAAGAATGTCGAGATGAGGTATAGTACTTTACAGATCGTAATAGTGAAACTTATTGAATGTGTTCTGTGGATCTTTTAATGTTTCTTTATTTTCTCATGTCCCTGACATACCACTATTTGTACTAATTTTGATAATAATAATAATAATTTTTTTTTTACCAAATCAGGTGGTGTTGATTGACTCAGACGCTCTTCTGGACACGTTAGAGAATTATCTTAGAAAGCATAGGTAAGCAGTGTAATTATTATTGTGTATTTGAATTAAAAATGTATCTCTTTGTTAATAATTTTCCTTACTGATGGTCAAAGATTTCTGGATAATGTTAGTTCTGGGAATTTTGTGATCCATCGTGAAAATATTATATATACATTGTTACTGTACTTCCCTCTAGAGCAGCATACTTTAATGTTTTGTTCCTTTCCTGTCTGGCTTTCAAGCAGTAGACACATGTACGCAAATGCAGACCATGAAATTTTTTGTGATATTTGTTGTACGACTTATATTGACGTTAAATTTTTGTTGTTGTTGCTACAGATTTTGCACTGAATGTAAATCAAAGGTTCTCAGAGCTTACAGTATTTTGGCTGGAGATTTAGATGGGCCGAGTGAAAAGGGTGAGTAATATATACATACTCAGTGTGTCTGATATTTTTCTCTTAATTATGAGCAATTATTAATTTAGTCTCAGATTTTTGCATTGCACGATTGCAAGGTCTATATACAGTCAAACCTCCGTTATCGGACACCTCCCATAGGCGGACACCTAGTCGTGTACCCAGCTTCATACAAACACTGCATTTTTAACCTCCCATAAGTGGACACCTCTTTATAACCGGGCTGTCACTTTTTTGGCCCCAAGGGTTTCCGCTTACGAGAGGTTCGACTGTAAGGAAACACACCTCTAACCTCATTCCCAGTATTCGGTATTACATCAAGAAGATGGTGTGTTTTGTATAAGTGAAGGGCTCCGGGCGAAAACTTGGTTATCGATTCCCTTTCTTTCTTTTGTTCCAAAAACCCAAGGGGACATTTTTGGTCAGAGCCCTTCAGTTTTCCTCTCATCATGATCCGCTTGATAGTGCATTGTTAAATAATTATTGTAAGTTATAATGTCTTTTATTTTCCAGTTATTGTGCAGCTTTGTATGATGGTCTCAAGAGCTGTCCTCAAGAACGGCACATCCATGTACTCTGCGATACAGACTACATTGCGCATTTAATTGGACGGGCGGAGCCAGAGTTAGCAGGAGGGTGCGTATATTGCAATAATCATAGAATCAATATATTGGCAACCACAGAAATTGCTAAATTTACTGTGTCGCAGGTGGGATACGCGGTGGCCTAATGCAGTGCTCGACACTAATGCTAATACACTAGCCCAGGACTAGTAAACTTCATGCTGGGCTAGTAAAAATACGCTCCTACTAGCCCCTAGACTAGTTAGTTCCGTGGAAAAATAAATTTACTACAACTCTATAACTTGGGAAGTTTTTTTTTCTAGAAAGCTTCATCAGGAGCTGTTTCCATAGCTTGAGTAATTTAAACCAGAGGAGTTGCAATCCATATCATATCGTTTGCATACGATCGACTCGCAAAACCGACGCCATCTTGGAAAAGGCCTTCCGTCCTCGCTTTCATGTCACTCAAAAGGGACCTGGGAGAGAGCCACCATAGGTCCGCCATCTTGGATTTTTTTTCGCGCGACCAGTCACTGCAAGAATGCAGAAGATTTCAAGCTTTTTTAACGCCTTACCTTCGAGAAAACGTCCTTCTACGGCCGATGATCCTATGTGGACTTTTTTAATGGCTTTTTTTTTGACTAGTGGCTTGTCCTTGTGGGCTAGTGATTTATTTTACTTACTAGCCCATTGCCTAGTATCCCAAAAAGTTAGTGTCGAGCACTGCTAATGGTTAGTGCGTTGGACTTGTGATCGAGCAGTCGGGGTTCAAGGTGTTGGTCGGTCTGGGGTCACTGTGTTGTGTTCTTGGGCAAGACTCTCTACTCCCACAGTGCCTCTCTCCACCCAGGAGTATAAATGGGTTACTGGCGACAAAATGCTGGGGAGTAACCTGCAATGGACTAGCATCGGGCGTAGCAAAATACTCCTAGTCGGATTCTGCTACAGAAACCCGGGATAAGCTCTGGCAGTAGTTGGCCCAAGTACGGCTTTACCATTTACATGCATCTATCATCTGTTTGAGTGGTTTAGTGACTAGCTGCTTTAAAATGTTTTTGTATCACTGATTCACTTGTCAAACTAGCCTGCACGCAGACACATGTGTCCTTAAGCTCTATTTTCCAGCCAATTGGGAATCCGGTTGTTTAGTACCGGACCTCCTCCCAACGCAGGCTCACAAAAACAACTGTTGATCAAGCCTGCTGTTTCCTATGTAGGAAGGAAATTAGAGACATCTGCACACATGTTATTGTCACAGTACCCTTGATAAAGACAGTAGTTAGGGCTTTGTTTGTATCTAATGGTACTTAAAAATAACATGTCTTGAGTGTTTGCATAGCCTGATGCAAACACTTGTGAAAGTTTGGAAGAATTGGAGAGTACTTATGTAAATGTTGTGGTTCAAATATTTTTTGGTTTAAAATTTTTCAAACCAGTTTGATTTTTATTTTCCTTTACAAGTCTAATATTCATTACCATAATCTGAAACAAAAGGAAAATAAAAATCAGACTGGTTTGAAAAATTTTAAACCAAAAATAAATTTAAACCACAAACATTTACATAGCCTGATGCAAACACTTGTGAAAGTTTGGAAGAATTGGAAAGTACTTATATACAACTTGCATGTAAACCCTAGACTTTACATAAGTACTTTGGAATTCTTTCAAACTTTCTCGAGTGTTTGCATCAGGCTATGCAAACAAGAAGCAGCCGTTTTCTATTTTTATTTCTTTTTCAAATTAAGCCAACAAAAATAATACAATGATATGTACCGTAAGTTTACCGTGTTTGCATAGCCTCATGAAAAACGACTGCAATAGCTTCTGATATGTTTGCTTTTTTTCTGGATGTGCTTTGCAGCTTCTCGACTCGCTTCAGCATGAAGATCACTGTCACTTGCAGTGTTTTATCTGCAGTTCACAGATATGAGTTATTTTCCTGTATTAGTATAATGATTTGTCATAAACAAAGTATTTATCTTTCTTTTTGTAGAAGGAGAGAAAGGCATGCCAAGACACTGGACATTGCTCAGGAAGAAGTAAGGAAACACTGCTATATAAATCTTAATCAAAACTATAACAAAATTCTCGAATCTGATTGGTTATCAGCAGGCGCGATTTGAGCACTAATAGGACAGTGTACGCGTCATGCTTGTAATTGGACGATGTAATAGGACAGTTTACACGTCATGCTTGTAATTGGACAGTGTAATTGGACAGTATGCGTCATTTGCGCGCGCTGTCCTTTGCTCGTGCATGCATCTCGGTCAAAAACAAACTTGATTATTATGTTTTTATTCACGTTTAACGTCTTTTCCTCAAATTTTGTTATAGTTATGATTAATTGGTAACAGGACTTCGTGTCGTCCAATTCTGTCTGTAATCATACTCGTGATTAACAAAATCGGACTCCCGCGAAGCGCGGTCGTCCGATTTTGTTAATCACTCGTATGATTACAGACCGAATTGGACTCCACTCAGTCCTATTACCATTATTAATTGATATAAAAAATGACAGGGGTGATGGTCGGAAATGTGGAAAGGGTCAACCCCTAAAAAGTACCAGAATCTTTTTTTGTGGGTGTGGCTTGAATTTTGACCCTACATAGAGTGGTAAAGTGTGACATCACAAATTTTCAAATTTGCGAAATTATGAAATTTGATCAGTCTATTCAGAGGAAGCATGCCAAAAAAACGTCTACTTGCCAAAAATTAGCTCCGCAAATTGGCAATGGAGAGCTAATTTTTTGGCAAGTGGACGTTTTTTGGCATGCTTCCTCTGAATAGCTGATCAAATTTCATAATTGCGCAAATTTAATTTTTGTGACGTCATGACTTTAGTACTCTATTGTACCAATATTCTCAACAAAGGCAGTTCCTGTTACTGGCTCTAATGGTGGTTATCTTAGATTTAAAACACCCCTAAGTGGTAATAATAATCCACTAATTTTAATCCCTAAATATTACTAAATGTACAACGATCACCCCGTCATGGGCATCCCCCGAGAGAGAGAAACCCTGAAAGATATTTTTCCAACCATTAGAAATCTCATTCATCTGTGTAGAACCACTTAGTCAGGTAACATTTATTTTGCTTGAAGTACTGAGGGGGGTGAGCACTGGGGTGAAATAAGAGCCTTACTGCACTTGTTTGGATTAGATTGTGTATAAAAGCCCGAGCCAAACAAGAGCCGCGGAGAAGTTGAGGGACAAGTTTTCTTCAATTCTCATCGACTATCATCAAGCGTGTGCCAAACAA
This sequence comes from Desmophyllum pertusum, assembly GCA_029204205.1. NCBI lineage: Eukaryota > Metazoa > Cnidaria > Anthozoa > Scleractinia > Caryophylliidae > Desmophyllum > Desmophyllum pertusum. The sequence continues at coordinate 752,383 of MU826826.1, forward strand.
AGAAAACTTGGCTAATGACTCCCAGGAAAAAATTTGAGCAGGTTCAAATTTGATGAGAGTGCCAGAGAGTCAAGGATAGTCGCCAAGAGTACATGAGAGTTTCATGCCAAACGAGAGCGAGAGTTTGAACTCTTGTCAGCTCTCTTTGTCGTTTGGCCCAGGCTTTAATAACATTTGTTTTTGTTTAATGTATAATTATTTTTTAGGTGTTGACGTGTCTCGGTATTCACTTGTGGGAAAGACTTCACCGACTGTGGCAGAAACTGAGAGCTGAGGAACAGACATGGCAGATGCTCTTCTATCTGGGGGTGGATGCTTTAAGGAAAAGTTTCGAGGTAAGAAAATAGGCGACTGCAACTTTGGTGATCCCTGACATGGAAAAAGGACCTTATTACTGAGCGAAAGCCCATTCAGACTGGTCCGTATGGAATCCTCTGTAAATCCCCGTAAAACACCCAAAAACGTTTTCATCAAGGCAATTCTCCCCTCCACCACCCAACTGACTGGAAGGGGCGGATTATGAGAGTGTTTGCTTGCAGCAGTGGATTTCAGTAGCTTATAATGTCACTTTCTTTAGAAGCTTTTCTCTGCAACTGTGTCAGGTTTCACAGCTACGGAGATCAACTTTTGTTCTCTTGTGTTATGTCTGTTGTTTATATGATTTTTCATTTACTGTAAAATTCTGATAAGCCACCCCCCCCCCCCCCGAAAATAATAAGCCCCCCAAATATCAGACGCAAAATAAGCCCCCCCCCCCCCCCCGCGAATATAAGCCCATGGGCGTAGTTATAATTAAATATATTATATATTTTCCGAATATAACCCCTATTGTAGAGCTTGTTTTGTATTAATTGTTAAAGTATGTTGTTACAGTATGCTCAAAGACTTGTGATGTCCATTTAAACGAGTGCAGAACTTGTTTTGAGTTCCATATCGTTATATTTAGGGAGATTTACCATGCTATTCATGCAGTATGTCTAAAGACGCAAAATCCCTTCCAAACATTTTTAAACGCAAATTTCCTTTCGATAATAAGCCCTCCAGAAAATAAGCTAAACCAAAAATGCCTTTTTGGACAACTATAAGCCCAGGTCTTACAGTGAACCCCGCCTTACAGTACGACCACCTCATTAATACGACCACTTTCTTTTGTCCCAAACTAAAGTTTCTGTCAGTCATTTTCCTATTTAAGAACCCTCGGATTAAGGGAGTTCCACTCTATTATCGGAATTTTACGGTATACATTCTCGTTAACAATCGCATGGTTTTCAAAGGGGCTACGTCACGGATGGCGCATCTTGAAAAAATTGGCCAGTTTTTTCAAGTTCGTCATTCACAATCCGTCTTAATCTTCTCCCATCCTCAACCATCCTTGTTCCTGTTTGGTTTATTATCACCTCTTTGGTGTTTTTTCTACCTTAGTAAGCTATTATTTGCACTTCGCAAAAATAACTTAAAATATCGTGACATAGCTCCTTTCAACTCCACAGGTGGCAGTTGAAGAAAAGCAAGGCATTTCCCGGCTCGAGCAAGTCGTCGAAGAGATATCAGAGGCGGAGCGAGCCAAGGAGCTGCGGAAAGAGCAGAAACGATTGAAAAAGAAAGCGAAGCGCAAAGAGAAATGTAAATGCGATTCACAATTAACAATATCGACGAACATTGAACTTAAAGTGGAGGAATCCACGGAATCCACAAAAGACGAAGAAGAAGAAGAGGAGGAGGAGGAAGTAGTTTGTGTAAATAGTAGCAGCGTGGAGGAGACAGAGGAAATGAATGGACACGGAGACAGCTGTGAGGAGGATGAAGATGATGGCGACAGCGGCGGGTCACCGTGCAGCTGTGAGGACTTGAGCAACTGTGAGAGGAGGAAGTGGAAAAGATTGGGTTACAGAAATGGCGACTGTGGGTAGGTGTTTGTTATAGCCACGAGGCTAGCCTGCGTGGCAGGCGTAGAAAGGGGAGGGATCAGGGGCGGATCAAGGATTTTTTGATAGGGGAGGTCCCAGGGTTTTCCCGAAAATGTGAAGTAGATTGAAGGAGAATGTTTGGAAGTAGACGCCAGTAGTAAAGGCGTAGAGAGGGTGTTTGGGGGCCTTGAAAAGTGCATTTTGGTGGATCCTGGAGATGGTTTTGCTATGGAAAATGGAGAAAGCAAAAAAAAAAACCCGACCCTCCCCCTGGATCCGTCACTGGGGATGAGGGGAGTTCGAGGGCGAAGTCACTGACGCGGCTCGCCGCTCATAGATCACAGATAGATATTTGATTTTCGCGCTCGCTCATCACGGTCTACAGAGAAGAATAGCCTGCTCGCAGTCTAAAACTTACACTTAGTTGATTATCAACTTGAAGTTGATAAAAGTCAATAAAAGACCGCCGTAGCGAATTTGAAGTTGATAATCAAGTTCAAGTTGATAGTCAACTTTTAGAAGTGTTTCGCTTCCCCGCCGACGCAGCACAAACAGTTGTTTTTTTAAATTTATTTAGCGCCATACTCCACTAGTTACCCATGGGGCTTTAGAATGTTTAAGTAATCGCTTTGTTCTAGAGACTGACACATTGCTTTTTTTACCTCCACTCGGCAGAGTGCAAACAAACGTGCAAGACGCAAAAACAATCAAACATAAACAGGCCCTAGGCTGATATTTGTTCAAAAGAGTTTCTCGTTTTTGCGTCTTGAAAAAAAATCGACGTAAATTTGGACAATCAAAATTCTCCGAACACAAGAAAGCGCTACAGTTGTACTTCATATATTGATAAGTCCAATAACATCTATGATCTTGTTTCCCTCTAGGTACGTTGCAGAGTTACAATAAATGGTCCAGGGTGGTATACAAGAGTGGGGACACTTGTAATCATGTCAAAGATCCCTCTAGAATGGGGGCTGACGACGAGGACACGTGTCCGGACTGTTCGTCTGGGAGCCCCAGCAGTGGAGGTTCCTCGCAAAGCGCTAATGGAAAGGGCAGAAAGAAGAAGGGCAAAAATAAAGACAAAAAGGTAACAAGCTAGCCGCCTTTGGGGAGACGTTAAGGTTCTTTTGGTTTGTAACGCATTCCTTTCCTCTTTTATCTCGTCAAGCATTTTTTTTTTGTGGTTCATCGCGTAATCTTACTTCTTTTGCCTATCTTTTGGCTCGTCACGCAATCTTTTCCATTTTGGTTCATCGCGTAATCTTTCTTCTTGGGCTCAAGCTCGTCGCACAAACTTTCCTTGTTTCTCTTTCCTCTTTTGGCTCGTCATGTAATCTTTCCTCTTTTGGCTTGTCACGAAATATTTCCTATTTTGGCTCAACATGTAATACAGCTGTTTCGAGAAAGGTTGTCGGGAAAAAGCGCACGCGACAATCCCGAAAGGTATTGTGGATAGTTTTAACTTCACGATTCCTTGACTTCAGCATTTCAGGTAAATATGAGAAAATGGCACGAGACGCCATGGAACGGCGTATTTTTGCGAGTGCTAAAAGTAAGCAACAAAAAGTAGGTTCGACAGCTACATTGTCAGGAACGTACCTTGCTGGTTCATATCCCAGATTACCTTTCGGAATTGTCGCGTGCGCTTTTTTCCGACAACGTTTCTCGAAACAGCTGTATATATCTTTCCTCTTGGCTCATCGTACAAACTTTCCTTGTTTCGCTAATCACGCAATATTTCTTCTTTTGGCTCGTCACGTAATCTTTCCTCTTTTGGCTGATCACGTAATCTATATCTCTCCATCACACAAACTTGCCTTGTTTCGCTAATCACGCAATATTTCTTCTTTTGGCTGATCACGTAATCTTTCTCTTGGCTCATAGCACAAACTTTTCTTGTTTCGCTAATGGTAATGGTAATGACATTTATATAATCATGCCATCTTTCTTCTTTTGACTCGTCGTGTAATCTTTTCCCTTTAGTCTCATCACTCAAATTTTCCCTGTTTCGCTAAGTTACGCAATCTTTCTTTTTTTTTGGCTCGTCGCACAATTTTTCATTTTCGCTCATCACGCAACATTTTCTCTTTTGGCTCTTCGTACAATATTTCATATGTCGAGGAAAGATTGCGTGACAAGCTAAAAGAACAAGCAGCTAACGATATTTTGTCTTTAAAATTGCTTTGTCTCTCACAGAGTGACTAATGATTTCCCTGTTCCTTTAGCAAAATTCACCTAGGCATGAAAAACAAGAAAAACCTGCAGAACGTATCGATGATGAAGAAAAACGTCTGTTGAATCTAATGGGTTGGAAGGACGGCGGAACAGAATCAACGGTAAGTAACTTTTACATTTTCTTTCTCTCGTGAAGTTCACTCTACTCAGAACTTGAAATCCCAGGGATTACCCCAGGGATCTGGACTGCGAGCAGTCCCTCGTTCTTTCCGATAGCGAGCGCGAAGCGCGAGCGCTCGATTTCCGCTTCGCTATCGGAAAGAAAGGGACTGCTCGCAGTCTACCAGGGATCTACCTAAGGGAACTTTACACGAAGGTACAGGTGGTAAAAAAACCCTAAACCGACTGTACCGCAGGCTCGTCGCGCAATCAAGAAAGAATGCAAAACGATTATTCCTGATTGCGTGACTCTCCTGACTCTGCGCTCCGCTTGCAGCCAGAATCCCCATCATTCAGGCTAGTCTCCTTCTCATCTGTTATTTGGGTCGTCACGCAACGTGAGGAGAGGCGTTGCGTAACGACCCAAATAACGGCTGCGAAGGAGAGACCTACACTAGGGCACTAAGGGAAGGCATCGAAGGAGCTGTCATGTTTTAACTTTCTTTTCCATCTCATTTCTCAGGAGTGTATTTCGTCCGAGGAAGATCTGTGCATATCAGAGCAGGAAATTCTTCGGTTCAAGGCGAACCACTCGTCGGTGTCACAGCAGCGACGGAAGCTCCGGGAGAAACTCCGCCAACAGTTTGACAATATGGACGCTAAAAGACGGCCTGAATGTCGGTGTCGTTCACTAGGCTTTTAAAGCACTCACCACAGGGGAGGGGAGGGTCGCTGGATTACCTACATTGTTGTGTGTGCGAGTGGCTTATTCAATTAATTTTTTTACTGCACGTCCCCACCCGACCCCCCTTAGTAAATATGAGGTCACAACGGTTTCACTAGCCCCCTTATACAGACGCTGTTTGGATTCGTCACGCAATCTTTGAGGAGGAAAGATTGCGTGACGAACCCAAAAGCATCTGCGTCACGAGGCTACGGTTTCACTTGCTTCGTTTAAAGCAAACAAAGAGCCTGAGAGGTTGTTTGGTATTTGCTGAGTAAGGCTTGTATTTTCGCGTGCGATTGTTGATCATTTAGTTCGGTGAAGTATTATACGTCTTGTATGTTATACCGCGAATCACAACGTATTTTTTAATAATGTGGAATGAAAATAAACCTCGAATCATCATTCATTATATGGCGGCAAAGTTTGTGAATGTTCACGCAGGATTTTAATTGAAAATTAATGAAAGTTTTAAAGGGAACGTTGGATTACCTAAAGCTTTGTTCGCTGCTGTGTTAGGGAGTCACGCAACGCTTCTCCCATCGTTTTATTTTATAAGCATTGCGTGACGACCCAGGAGTCATTCTACAAAAACCCCTGGGCTATAATTTGTTCCTAAAAAGGGAACGAAATAATTTTGAGTAAAAAGGTTGCTCGGGATTCAAATTCTTTAAAACTAACTTTTCAAACACTGTCATTTTGTTTGCTTTTGATCTGCTGGTCGTTCAAAGCGTTTTGTTTTGTTTTGTTGTACTTTCAAATGACTATTAACTGCTCAAAACACGCCTTGTGAAACTCAAAGCGTCGATGTTCGTGAACGAAGGGGAAATGAGCAGTGTTGTGCGTCTTCTTCTGGGATGTTTGATTAAATATTACATGACGTGCACTGTGCCTGTTACTGAAATAAACTGAATTCCAAATCACAGTCAGAGGGTATTTGAATAATCACAAACACTACTGTATCTTTCGTTTTCTTTTCTATTTACCGGGTACTTCTCATCTCCCCTCGTCCCCCTCTTCCGGGCTCTCCCCCCCCCCCCCCCCCCTCTCTTCCCGTCCCCTCCACCGAAGGAGGAACGAAAACGAAGACCGGACTCGAGACAGCGGCAACCTCGTTCCCAGGGTCTCTCATCTCCCCACCCCAGAGGGGTTCGGGCCTGTTTGTTACTACCCTGTAAGACCTGGCACGCTATTACCCAATGATTCGATCTTTTTGAAGCCGATCGGGGGAAACTCAGACTGCAGACTAATCCTAAAACCTGACTCTTGGGTTAGGGTAAGTCTTCGTTTTTCCCCGACCGATTAAAGCCGAGAATTGTACGAGAAAAAGTATTTCCCTCACCTCCGGCGCAAGGGCGCAGTTTCTCAGTCTTTCGCGCAATATTGAGAAGAGAAAGTGGCGCGCGTGTTTACTTTTGCAAAAGAAAGTTTTACTTAGTGCTTGCATCAGGCTCTGTAAACAAGAAGCGGGTCGTTTTCAATTTCGTTTATAACATGAAGACAACATTTCGGCACGTCATAGCTTCACTCAAAACGACTACACAATTAATCTCAGCGAGTGATGAAAATTTTATAAGTCGTATGTGGAATACTGCCTCGTTCCCAGGTGCCGTTGTATTTCGTCGGTAAAGGGCGGGAAAACAGGGACTCCACGCGCACAAACAAGGAGCGACGACTGGGGACGAGGCAGGGTACGCGCGCGGTAATCTGCGTTTTTGGTAGATACGGTGCAGCCTAATTGGTCATAACGAACACAGTTGAAATATTTTCTGCCGTCAGAAAAAGCACTGAAGTTCATCCGATACAATCCATCCAGGGAGTTAAATGAATCCATCACGATAACTGTACCTGTAAGCAAATGCATATGCATGCGCATGCTCTTAAAGTTTGGCCCATTCAGTATAACACTTCAAAAAACAGCCATTTTGAAATGGACCCCAAATGAAACGTACTAGCACTAGAATGTAATTAGTCAGAACACACTTCCACACTTTTTTAAGAATACGTTAAAAATGCCCAAGGCTGAGATTTAGTTAAGAATTTTTTTTGCATGTTGATAGAAAATGAGCACGTAGCTCAAATGAGACGAACGAAAATAAAACTTCAGCATAAAAGTCCAGTATGTTCTCGGCGAAGGACAATATGACTGACAGCTTGTATTGATCTACCCTATAAGACAGTATCATTACCCGATACCCTTATTGATTACTCGATATCCCCTAGGGGGCATTAGTCGGCCACGTCATCATTACCCATTTATTCCGTTCGGGCATTTCTTGATTCTACGTCATCATTATTACCCATTTATTCCGTGCGCGGCCTGTTTAGGCAATATCGACATTCTTCAGTGGAACCGGTTAATACGGACACCAAAGGGACATGAAAAAGTGTCCCTCTCAACCAGTGTGCTTTGCGCGCCGATATTCTTACGGCGGCCATTTCGGGTGCCGCGAAAATGGTGGCTTGAAGTTAAAAACTACTTTTTGCAGGATTGTGGCCTTGTTCTGGCCACAAAAAGCAGTTAGACGACCCAAGTTCGCACAATTTTGAAAGTATGGCAAACATTAGCCCCACGAGAGACCGAGTTCCCTGGATGAAAACAATAACACGCGACCGCAAAGCACACTGGTTAAGTACTATTACGCGGGGACTTCAGGGGTGCCTCCTCAGGTTTTGGGCCAAAACCCTGCGGGGGTAATAATTAGAAACTGAAATGTAGCATGACTGCATGAATAACATGGCTATTAATTTTAAAGGAGCTACGTCACGGATGGCGCATCTTGAAAAATTTGGCCAATTTTTTCAAGTTCGCCATTCTCAATCCATCTTAATCTTCTCCATCCTCAACCATCCTTGTTCCTGTTTGGTTTATTATCACCTCTTTGGTGTTTTTCTACCTTAGTCAACTATTTATTTTAGGTTTTCTTCAATTTGAAGGTGATTTTGCACTTCGCAGAAATGACGTAAAATATATCGTGACATAGCTCCTTTAATACTCAACCAATCAGGATCGGACATCGAGATAAACTAAAGTCTGATACGGACACCGGACTGATCGAGAGCTATCGGATTTGAGGCGTTTAGGACAGGAACAAGAAGGCGTTGGTACAGCAAATTTGGAAACCGAAAACGTCACATTTCCCCAACTAGTTAAAGGTAAGCAAATTCGTCAAAGATTCATCGTTTGAAAATCCGTGTTTAATAATGGCACTGACTCATGTACTGTCATGGCGATGGCGGGCACACCCCGGGTGTCACAGTCAGTTCAAGTATAAACACGGCTAGTATAAAACAATTCAACAAGCAACTTTGCCGGTCATCTTATGTAAATTACGTTTGTTAATGTGGCTGGTAAGCCTGGGGAAAAAACCGTTAAAAAGTTACAGATTTGCAATCAGTTTTAGACCGAATACGTGCACATTCATTACTGACATGCAATGCATGCGTGTATACAATGAAATTTAATCGGTTTATATTTTACTGTAGTATGTCTAGTAAAAACACAACTCGAATTTTCCAATCAGACTGTGACCATGTGTGATATATAAACAAATCAGTAAATTCAACACTAGCGCCTCGAAGCTTGCTTTTAGAGGCTACAACTTCCTCAGTAAATCAATTCCATGTATTCTGGGATGGATTACTTAAAATAATATTGACGTTGACGAATCAGGCTTAGCTAGGCTTTAGCGCTGCGGCTTAATTCCGTCTAAACTGGTCGTCAAAGTCTTGCACTTTTTCGCATAATTTTATTTTCTGAGCGGCGTGTTGCCCTTTGCAAACTCTACACAACGATACTTTTTATTTTAACAGGTAGCGAGCGATGAAATTCCATGCCTTTAGCCCATTATTCAAAATATTGCCCTTAAACAAGCTTGAGTGAAATATTGATGACATGCGATGAACTTTACAAGAGTCGCTCATTTATAAATGACACTTTTGGTTTCAGAGTCACGACATTTCAAAAAGAAGTGTTCAGTTTTTATACTGTAGAAGCAGAGACCGATACAACGTAGATTTTTAAGTTTTTTAAGTACTATATTTCGACTGGCCAAACCAGTCTTCTTCAGGTACAATGAGGAAATTTTACATTGATATACGTGTTATATAGTATCTACTAACAGTTTTTGCGTAATAACGGAAATACGTCAGAGAGATAACATAGATTGACAGTAAAACAATAGAAAGAAAGAAAAATATTAAAAGATATTAAAGAAAGAAAGAAAGAAAGAAAGAAAGAAATTAGATATTTAGTTTCCCTACATTATTTTATTCTATTGTTTTACTGTCAATCTATGTTATCTCTCTGACGTATTTCCGTTATTACGCAAAAACTGTTAGTAGCTACTATATAACACGTATATCAATGTAAAATTTCCTCATTGTACCTGAAGAAGACTGGTTTGGCCAGTCGAAATATAGTACTTAAAAAACTTAAAAATCTACGTTGTATCGGTCTCTGCTTCTACAGTATATTTTCACTTGTTTTAGCCGATTAGATCACTTGTTGATCGAACGTACACCAGCAGGATTGTCGTCCACGGTTGCTTGCTTGAAAATTTTGTCTCAGGTTTTATGTAGCCTGCGAGCAAGCTCTCTGGGTTTTTTTTTTTTTTGGGGGGGGGGGGGGGTGGGGGGTGGGGAGGCGGGAAAACGGCGGGGGGTTTTGAGGGGCGGCATTCAAAATTCTGAGACATAAGTGCAAGCTCTCTTTCCCCCGCTCTGATCTTTCTCTTTTCCCAAAAAAACGCCAAGAGAGCTTGCTCGCAGGCTAGTTTTTATGGACCCGCTAAAATGCGCTTGCAAATCAGATCCTTTGTACGTACAAAAGACTGAGAATCTCGTATTCTCGGTTTCTCGGCGAGTCTGGATTACACTCTTTCTTTTTTTTTATAAGAACGTCTCATTTTCGAGCTGAGGCTGAACCAAGACCGAATGTTCTTATTTTCTGGGCGATTTCAGCCTGAAAACGTTCTTATAAATACCCCATGTTCTAAGGTTACATGGTATAGAATTTCACAAAAAAGATTCGAACGTGACCAAACTCATGTTGTTACTATAAAAAAATGTGCATTCAAGTATTTTGAGCTGATATGAACTGCTTATTCACTGAGATATTTGAAATGTTACATTTTGTTAATGTTTTGAAAGGATATTCATTATTGGAATATTGTATTTAGAGCTCGCGTTCGATGCAAGAAACAAGTGAATAAAAATGTTCTTAGCTAAGTCTCGACCTGGCTATGGCTTAGCATGTTCTTAAAATTTTGGTCAATCTCAGCCTCAACGTTCTTATAAAAAAGGTTCTTATAAATGAAAAAGAGTGTAGCCTGCTCGCAGGCTACGTCTTGATATGTATCCAGCCAATATTTGACCTCGCTTGCACCCTACCGCCTTGTGTTGTTCTTTGTTCACTGACTCGTCCGGCCAGTCGTCTCTCTTGTCTCCTATTAATATTTAACGAGAGAAGCGCGGCCGAGTGGAGCGCAATAGGATACAAGAGAGACGACTGGGGACGAGCCAGCTTTGTTCATACTTTGTCGACTGAAGAGAGGATAATCTATCCACCTAGCCTACGAGTAGTCCCTAATTTTTCTCAGATCGAGCGGGCGAGCGCGCGCGCGAAGCGCGTGGAAATCTCGCGCCCGCGAGAAGGCGAATTAGAGAAAATGACGTCAAAGGCTCAAAAATACCTCACGGGTTGAAATTATAATAATAATAAGTATAGAAAATCGCATGAAGAGCAACAAAAACTTTGGACTTGTTCTTCGTAAGATTTTCTATACTTATTGTTATTATAATTTCAACTCGTGAGGAATTTTTGAGCCTTTGACGTCATTTTCTCTAATTCGCAACCAAACCTTAAAACAAGGTCAAGTAATGGCGGCCGTAAATTCTCCGAAATAAAAGTCCAAAAAACTGGACTTCTAATGTTTGTAATGGATTGAAATTTGGCAAGATGAGTAAGAAAGTCATCTTGTACATGAAAAATGTAAAAAATTTAACCGCACTGTAACTGTGAGAATCAGATTGATCAAACTTCAATTGTGTGTCTACCAATCAGATACGAGATGAAACCGCAAGAAAAAAATTGTCGCGATCCTCTGCCAAAAAAATTCAGTGGTCCATTTCTTTCCTGTAGTTTATATTTTATTACTATTTTCGCAAATGAAAGTATAAATTTCACTTCCTCCAATCAGACAGGCGAGCATAAATCCTGTGGTTTGGTGTGGTAGCTGTTTCAGGTTAAATTTCAGTCTTAGCATTTGTCTGGTTTTGTAAAGAAAAGCCGTTGCAGTCGTGAAAGCAGCTCCCAGAAAAAAAAAATCGGGAAATTAAGCCTCGCGAAAAAACGTGCCGCGAAAATTATACAAACAAAACAGAGACGACAGAAAGTAAGTGTTAATGTCAATACATAGGTTTTTAGTTGCCTATCTGCTTAGTTTATAGACGGCTTTCGCTCCCGTAAGGGGACACCCTCGGGAAGCAGAAAAAGTGTCCGCAGCTGGAGCTGGCCACTTACGGTTATGTGTAAATACAGCCGGAGTGTATGAGCTAGAGTTCAAACGCGGGGTTTTGTCAAGGCGTCCGTAACTGTCCGCTTACAGATGTGTCCGCTCAGAGAACTTCGACTGCATAGGTATCAGTTATACCCTCAAGCATTAGCGCGACCATGCAGGTACGCAGATACGCGCGTCATGTATAAAGGCCGTGGCAAACGAGGAAACATTGTTGCGGAAGCATTGTTGCGGAAACATTGTTGCGGACGCCGCATGTTTCCCCGTTTGCCCGCGCACGCAACATTTGTTGCGAAAGCAAATTTTGCGTCCGAGATGCAAAAAATGTTTCTGAATTCTTTCAGAAACATTTGCGTCCGCAACAATGTTTCCGCAACAATGTTTCCTCGTTTGCCACGGCCTTAAGCGAGCGTCCGTATATAGAGGATATGCGTAAAGCGAGTCACCAATAGCTCAGTATGACACTGTTTTTTTGGAAATTGAAAATTGTACTGAACGCATTGAAATCCATTCAAACTATAAATATATGTGTTCTTGAAGGATATTTTACAGCATTTGGGGTTCATGGATGCATTTTCCCGTGCATTAAGCCTCTGAAACTACTTCAGGCTGACTCAGAATTTAGACTTCCTGTGGTCTGACCTCTCGTAAGCGACCACCTCCCATAAGCGACCACCTAGGCTTGATATTTTGGTTGGTCGCTTACGAAAGGTTTGATTGTATTAAAAAATGTCGCATTGTTCATTTGTTTGTTTTATTTTTACAGGGTTTAGATCTACTAAGTCAGGGCATTATGGAAGGCGAAAATACGAGGTAGGAAACCCTACTTGTTGAAGTTTTACTAGAATATCTCAGACGGCATGCATGAACGGTTATATTTCATTTTCGATCATTTTTTCGCTCCACTAAAACATTAAAGGGGCAGTATCACGGGGATTTTGACCTTTTATGGTCAAAACTGTGCTTCAGTACCTTTTTTTATTTACAAAATAATTCTAGAACACCAAGAAAAAGAAATCAACCAAATTCTTGAAAGAGGAACAAATTATGGTCTGTTCTAGTGCATTTTGGAAACGAAAATGCGAGATTGAAAAAAAGTTAGCCTAACATTCGGAACATTTTTTCAAGTTGCCATCCATTGTTCCGACCCAGTCCATCTACGGGCCAGACACTTATTAACAGCTTTAATTTAGGTAATTTCATAACAAAATTTGACCATTATTTTTAGTTTTCTGTTAATACAAAAAAGTTTTTTTGTTTTTGAAATGACATCAAATCCCGTGATACTGCCGCTTAAATAGTAACAGTAGCGCGATCTATCGAACATGTACGTGTTTTAGTTCACTTTTAAGTCACAAAAAGAGAATGTAACAAAACGTATTCGAAAGCCGATCTAACGATACGTTTAATAATCGACGTTTTTATTTATCTTGTATAAAAGTTAGAAGTTTTTTTTCAGTTTTACTGCTAATAATTTATGGAGTTTGAACAACCGGTCCCAGGCCATTTCATCAAGTTCTCGGTAACCTGCGATCAGGCCCTCCTCCTTCCTTTTTCTCTCTCTCTCTCCGCGCTCTCGTTCTCCGCGAAAGGAAGAAAAGGAAAAGAACGCCTGATCGCAGGTTAAGTTCTCGGAGACCCAGGGGCAGCTAGCGGGGGCGAGGGAATAATAGAGAGATTAAGTACCACGTTCTACGGCAAACGGCAAACGTCAGCTTGCAGTCGATTTTCTTTACTTTTCCTCCAATTGTTAAATAAATCCATCAGAAAAATCGAAAATAATTCACATGTTCACGATAAACGCGAAACTACTCACTTTAACGTACAAACGGCAAACGCCAGACGGCAAAAATGGGATTTTTGCCGTTTGAGGGAAAAACAAACGTGACGCTTAATCTCTCTAATAAGTCGAAACGGCGGAGGGGAATCGGCAAAGAAAAGTAGGACAGAACTCTCCTACTTTGTCGACTTTTCCCCGACTTTCCCTCGCCCCCATTAACTACCCATTTCAGCTCTATAGAAATTGGAAACTGGAGATAATCGCATTCCTCCTATTAGCCGAGAAAATACGGTAAATTGTTTTATAACTGAAGACGATATAAAAAAGACATACAACAGGTATATGTTGGTGAATTCTCATCAGGGAATCTATATCCGGAAACCGGTAACGAAAACATCGCTAAACAAAAGGTTTATATATGCTCTACACGTGCGTTATAATCTTGGTACATTTGCAAAACAACAATGTGCGATAACCAAATTCTGGTTTTATAAAGAACGTGAACCAGAACGGTACATTTGCCAGTGTTTCTATTTTGCCTTAAACTTTGCCTCTACATAATCACCTACACGACGGTCGCCGACAGTTGTTCGGCGAACGAAAAGCCAGACTACGTGAATGGATAGCGAGCGAGAGTAATGTTTCTTTTTTCGTTTGTCGTTTTTACGTCGCAGAAAACTGAATATTGCATTCAGTTGAAAGAGGAAAACTTCTACCCTAGTTAATCGATCTTCTTCATTTTCAGGGAGTTGAAAGACCTCACTGCGGACGAAAAGGAGGGCATAGAGTTTGGCCAAGGTGGTAAATTGTAAGTAAATAATTTTCACTATTTCGGCGCTTCAATTCGATTCATTAGCTCATGCTTTAGGTAAACGCGCGATTATTCCAATAAAAGCGTTTAATTTACACCTGTGCTGTATGATCTATCCGCAATGGCCGTTTTCACACTTCACTTCACTTATCCACTTCGTGCCATGTGGCACATAAGGCCTCAACACTGTCCCTCCAACCAGCTCTGTCAGCCGCTGCGATCTGTACCTCATCCCAGTTCTTCCATCCAGCCTTTTCCCTTTCTCTCTCTGCCGTCCTTCTCCATGTTGTCTTTGGTCTGCCCCGTTTTCGTCGCCCTTCTGGAGTCCAGGTTAATGCAATCCTGCAGTCATTGTTTGGGTCTTTTTCGATCTTCATCTGGTTCATCGCTCTCGCAACCTGTGCCGCTTTCCCTGCAGCATACATAGTTCTCACGTTCCAATTTCCTATTCTAAGCGGAGTCCTCGGGGTCACTAGTGTGTTTGGTCAGCTCCTGGGCATCCTCTCGGCTTTGGCCCAAGGGCGTCATGCTCTGCTTACCTAAGGCAAGGTACCACAGTGGCCCCAAGAGAAGGTTGATTTCTAGTGTTTATGGTTTCTGTAATCAGCTTGATTTTAAGGGGAAAGAGACGGGAAACTCGTCTGAGACGGGTATCCGTCTCAGACGAGTTTCCCCTCCTACAGAGCATGAAAACGGGACGGTTATAATTTTAGACGGGTAACTCGTCTGATTTTACCCGTCTACTTTTCCGTCGCTTTAGACGGATTTCTAAGACGAGTTCCCCGTCTGTGACGGATAACTCGTCTTAGAAATAAGGAAAGGTAACCGCGCCTCAGCTTCAAAGTGAAATTGACAAGTAGTTAGACTCGTCTCGAATTCACACTAGGACGAGAAACCCATCAGATGAGTTTTCCGTCAAGACGAGTTTCCCGTCTCTAGTGTGAAAACGGCCAATAAGAGAGTCTAACTGAAGCCCCGTTCAAACGCTGTACTATCGTTATATCGAATGTAATTTTATAGTAGCCCTTTTCACGGTTATTAACCAAAACTTGTTTTATTATATGACAAACTGGTCCACGATGAAAAGGAGCATTCTGATTGGATCCCTGGAGCGGTCCGAATTTTGCACTACGAATTAATTTCACCGAATATCTCCCGAGGGTGTCCGCTTACGCGAGGTTCGACTGTAGTTCAATAAGACAAGTACTGTGAAAGCTATTCAGCCTCACTTAATTTTGTTTCATTTTAATTAACTGCCAAAACCACAGAGGTACGTAGTCTATCACAGATTTCCCAACAATTCGCTGGTTTTATTTATAAAATACAGTTGAACCTCTCTACATACAACGGCCACTTTGTGTCAAAATTAACTGGCTGTTTTGTGTATGTTTACAGTACCAAAAAGCGCAAAATTATTGTGGCGGTTGTGGTAGTCATTGTGTGGATTGCCATCATTGTCGCTGTTGTGCTCGTCGTGGTACTAAAGAAGAAAGAAGAAGATACAAAAGGAGAAGTGGAAGGGCCGACTGAATTTTTCATTCCACCACTAGCCACGGCAGGTAGGAGCCAGGATAGCCTAGAGCAAGGTTTCCTTCTATTGGTGGCTTTCATCGACATTACAAAAACTGTTTGCTTGCATGAACAACATCAGAAAATTAACAGGTAAAAGAAACTGGCAGAAAGAAACGGTTTGTCCAAATTATAGCTTTGTAGCGTTTTTCATAACCGAGTTATTGCCAAACTAATTTTCAGAAAATTACAGTATTTAGTATGCCGCCGCCATGTTTGTGTCCTTCAAAGGGGCACAAATATGGCCGCCATAAAATTGCACAAGAAGAAGAGTACATTCTACCGTCAATATCATTAGCTTTCACTTCAAATCTGTTTAGACATCACTTCTAAATTGTTATCACGTCTGAAGATTTAAACATGATATAAAAATATCCGTTTTTTGTGACAGTTCAGAAACACATTCATCCGGGACATCACAAATTTCAAATTATAACGCGAGCGAGAGTTTGCGAGAGTTGGCTCTCACGAGAGTTTACTTCAACTCTTAACGATCATGAGTCCGGGACAAACAAGAGAAAACTCTCGACGATTCTCAAGAAAAAATTGAGCAGGTTCAAATTCGATAAGAGCGCGTGAGAGTCGCTAAGAATGCATGAGAGTCGCTGAGAGCGCATGAGAGTCGCTGAGAGCGCACGAGAGTCGCTGAGAGCGCATGAGAGTCGCTGAGAGCGCACGACAGTCGCTGAGAGCGCATGAGAGTTTTAGGCCAAACGAGAATAATAAACAGGCTCTTAAAAATTAACGCATTTCACATCACATCGAGGTCTCAATGCTTTTTACAGTCTTGTACATAAAAACCCTAATCTAATTAAAGTTAACAGAACCGACCAAGTGAAATTTGTCCACCAAATGCTACAACTTGCTCATGCGCATGCGCGCATTCCAAGTTAAAAATGAGTGTCTAATCTAAGACTGAGAACCTAATGAATCCTAATCTAAGTACGAGAGTTTGAACTCTCGGCAACCCTCGGTTGGCCCCTCTCAACCAGTGTGCTTTGCGCGCCAATATTCTTACGGCGGCCATTGTTGGGTGCCGCGAAAATGGCGGCTTGAAGTTAAAAACTACTTTTTGCAGGATTCTGGCCTTGTTCTGGCCACAAAAAGCAGTCAGACGACCCAAGTTAGCACAATTTTGAAAGTATGGCTACATTAGCCCCACGAGAGATCGAGTTACCCGGATGAAAACAATAACACGCGACCGCAAAGAACACTGGTTGAGAGGAACCCTTTAATATATCATCATATAATTCCTTCATATACCGTATTTTCCTTTTACCTTTAGCTCCCCCGGGGGCAGATGGACCGTACAGTCGGGGAGTAGTCGCCGCGGATGCCCCCCAGTGTTCAGAGGTGGGCCGAGATATCCTCAAGAAGAATGGGTCAGCGGTCGATTCTGCCATCGCTACCCTGTTTTGTATTGGAGTCATCAATATGCACTCGGCTGGTATCGGCGGCGGGGGCTTCATGGTCGTTTATAACCGGACGCGGAATTTCGCCGAAGTGTTCGATTATAGAGAAAGAGCTCCTGGGAAAGCAAATACCACAATGTATGTCAACAGTAGCCTCAGCTCCAAATTATGGTAAGTTGTTTAGAACGAGAACGCCCAGGAACAACAAACAGCATCGCATGAAGTACTGCTCATCAGCTTTATGATGAATGATCGCACTCTAGGGTTTCTTCCACAGACGTAAACGTTAGAACCACATGAAAGTACTGCTCAATATCGGTGCTCAATAGCTTTCATTTAAATGGTCACACACTGTTTCCAGGCTTAAAAGTTAGAACCACCTTGTACAGCATAATAAACAATACCACATGAAAGTACTGCTCAATAGCTTTCATTTGAATGGTCACACACTGGGATATCATCCACAGGCTTAAAAGTTAGAACCACCTTGTACAGGATAATAAACAGAACCACATGAAAGTACTGCTCAAACATCGGTGCTCAATAGCTTTCATTTAAATGGTCACACACTGTTTCCAGACTTAAAAGTTAGAACCACCTTGTACAGCATAAGAAACAGTACCACATGACAGTACAGCTCGATAGCTTTCATGTGAATGGTCACACACTAGGGTTTTATTCGCAGACTAGGCTATGTAAACGCCATTTTCTTTAAATAATTGTGATACTTCCACTGTAGGCGCCTCCGCCTCAGGTGTGCCGGGTGAGGTGAGTGGATTCCATGCAGCTTGGGAGAGACACGGCAGATTACCTTGGAAAGATCTCGTCCAACCTGCTATTGATATGGCGAAGAATGGATTCAGATTTGGGTACGCGGCACACTACGCTGCTGGCAAAATTTTACAGAGCATCAAGAACGATATCGGATTGAGGTATAACCCTTAGATTGCAAAACAGTCGTTTTTTTTCTCTAAATCGCTGGTCGAAAGCGTGGATCCTCGCGTGCGAAGCGGGCGAGCCTCACACGCCCGTGTGAGGCTCCAGTCTCACTCTCCGTTTTCACACTCGCTCCAGACCTTTCGTTCGAAGACCGCGCGCATTCGTATGACGGACCAACGCAAAAAATACGACTGTTTTGCAGAGGTGTGGTGGCTGGCCTTATGGTTAGCGCGCTGGGCTGTGGATCGAGCGGCCTGGGTTCGAGCGCTGGCCGGGGTCTTTGTGTTGTGTTCTTGGGCAAGACACTTTAGCTCTAGACATCACAGTGCCTCTCTCCACCCAGGAGTATAAATAGGTACCGGCGAACTCTTACGCCAACCTGACAAAATGCTTCAGGGAAAACCTGCAATGAACTAGCACCCCATCTTAAAAGTGGGGAAGTAAAAATACTCCCTGAATTGCGCGGTACTGGTATAACCAGTTCCAGGCTCTCGGATAGCGGAGACGAGCGAAAACTGGCGCGAACGAAGGAAAAAACGAAGGGTGAGGAGACTAGTTTTGTTTTTTACTTCGTTCGCGCCAGTTTTCGCTCGTCCTCGATATCCGACAGCCTGGAACAGGCTAGTACTGAACCGATAAGCCATCTGACACCTCTGAACGGACTTCGGGAGACTATCGGAAATATTTGCTAACCTTCCGATGTCGTTCGAAAATCTTCAAAGTTCTTCGGGCCATGTTCGAAAGCCTTCGGAGGTCTTCGAGTCATGTTCGTCAATATTCGTAAGTCTTCGAGTAATCTTCGGAAAACGTCCTTAAATCTTCGGGTTTACTTTGAAATTTTCGTCTCGGACATTGGGTAATAATGGTATTCTTCAGAATAATTTTCCTCTGTCTCAACCAATGGGGTTCAGTAATTTTGCTATGTTGTAGGAAACAGAAGAAACGGAATTCGAGCGCTCATATACAAAAGTAACTTTTGGTCACGCTAATCGATATTTTTGTTTTCTTTATTGCAGAGCATTGTTAATAGACGAGAACGGAAACTTAAAGGAGAAAGGTGCTATTTTAAAGATGCCCAAGTTTGCCAGAACCTTGGAGAGAATTCGCGATGACAGCAAGAGCTTCTACACTGGTGACCTGGCAAAGGACATAGTGAAAGACATTCAAGATGGTGGAGGCATAATTACGCTTGAGGATTTGAAAAACTACAAAACAGTAGTTCGTAGGCCGCTGTCTTCGAAGATGGGAAATTACACGTGGTTTACGAACCCACCCCGGGTAGTGGCGCTGTTTCGTCATTAATTCTTAATATTTTAAAAGGTAATTATTTGTATGTGTGTTCAGTACGTAGGTGCTAGCCATGAGTGCATATGGTTATACTTTGTCGCGCTGTTTTGTTGCTATTCTTCCTTGTATTATTTTTTACGAGCTCTAAACTCAAATATGTGAATGAAATATATGGGCTAAACTTGAAAAACGTCGGGCCGCCGTTTTTTAAGTCAACCTTTTCGCAATCCGTATCAATCTTGTCCAATTTTGACCATCAGCACTTCGTTGCGGCTTCCTAATAATTATTTATGTTTTCCTATGTTTTGAAACCATTATTTAGTGGTTTCAATCTATTTTAAGCCCCTTTAATATTATTGATCATTTGTGTAAGTTTTAGAGTCGTGTTCAGTGACTGCAAGTCCAATGTCTCTGTGGGAGGCGCGGTGGCCTAGCTCGATGGCCTGGGTTTCTTGTGTACATGTGTTCTTGGGCAAGACACTTAACTCTCACAGTGCCTCTCTCCAGTCCACTCAGGAGTATAAATGGGTATCGGCGAACTGTGCATGAGTTATTCTCGGTTTTCACTGTCACGCAATAAATAAAAAAAATCGAAACCGTTCAATGAACGAAGTCAAGGAATTGACATGTCATAGATAATGAATAATAAGGAATCATTCCAAGTCTCAGGTCTGTGCGGTATTCCGTACTCGAGTTATTTGTCAAAATGTTCCACACAAATTTATAGAGCTCAGTATGGAAACGCCATGTTGGAGTCCCTCTGAGGGGCTCCAACATGGCGACTGGAAATAGGAAAAAACATCTGGAGTTCACTTTTGCCAGAAAGGAGGTTTGTTTTCTCTTGTGAACTTTCGAATATTTAGATAAATATTTCTCCTTAAACTTAAATTGTTTTAGAATGCTGAAAATCGCCCGAGGAGTCATGTTTTAGATACGGAACAGCTCTGTCACGGCCGTCCTGCTGATGTCACGTACGATGAAAACTCGGAAATTTAAACCGTTCTATTTTCAAAAGGAAGCATGAGATCGAGCTAAGAAATTGTGAAAAGATATATATTTGGGTAATCTTTCCTTGAATGAAGGTAAAAATTATGTAGGCCTCGCGGTTTTGAATTTTAGAATTTGATGACGTCACGTGAAAACCAAGAAGGGAACCAGAGTCATCCTTGTCACTAATTTTGAAGAAGCGGCAAGAAAAGTGCACAAAGAAATGTGGCTGAAGTTGCAGCTGGCCAGGGAGATATCATCGTTATTTCCTATCTTTCAGGTTACAATATGACTGCTGCTGACCGCAAAGATGTTAACAGCTCGGTCCGGACTTACCATCGAATAGTCGAGGCGTTCAAGTTTGCTTATGCCTACAGGGCGCTTCTCGGGGACGAGGATTTCTGGGACGTCGAAGAGGTAAGGCGTTTATGTTTATGTAAAGATATAATGGAAAACTCCTCGTAATAATGGATATTTTTCTCCAAAGCCAGTGGTGAGCGAACGCTAAAACAAAATAGCGCGATCTACGAGGCAGCGTCGCTACCTCGCGCCTGAAATCTACAGGAGCGAGAAAAGAGAGGGCTGGAAGCGGGAGAAATAGCGAAACATTTCACAATAATTTGTAATTATTTCGCACCAGGAAAAGCACAAAGAGGCGGAAGCCACTAAGGAAGGAGCGGGAACCGGAAGTAAAATGTACGGGAAGCGGGGAAGTTAAAAATTCCCCCATGTTCCTCCGCCGAGTAACTCGCTTTCACTGGATGCATAATTCAGTTAAAAATGTATATTTTAGTTGCTGTCAGAGACTAAAATACATATTTTCCTTCTCTCGATCAGATTGTTCGGAATATGACCAACCCCGCCTTCGGTGAAAGTCTTCGTCACAGGATTTACGATAACAGAACCTTCGACGACTACAAATACTACGGAGATTTTTACTCCAGCACAAATACCGGAGGGACAGCGCACATGTCCGTTATTTCCCCGGACGGGGATGCGGTCGCCGCCACCAACACGATAAACCTCTAGTATGTATCAGTGTTAGCTCACTTGAGAAAAGCCTGGGACCAAAGTGGAGAGGCGAGGTTGGGGCTACGAAAGGTCTGGGACGGGGAGGAGGCGGTGTGGGGGATAGAGTTATGGGAGGGGAAGGGAAAGGGTTGGGGGAAATAATGGGATGATGGGTGATGGGGGGGGGGGGGGGGGGCGGCAGGGGGCAGAAGGGTGCCCGCGCTGGTTTCAAAATGTAGAAGTTTTTTACGGGTCGTTTTACCGATATTTGATGTTTTCATGTAATATATCAAACCCCTCGAGACAGTGTTTCATCACATTTCCAAACCCGGGAAGTGAGAGGAAAATACGACGCGCAGCGAGTATTTTTAACGAAATTCGAGGGATTTGGAAATGTGACGAGACCCTGTCTCGAGGGGTTTGACATATCTTCTCAATCGAAACTAAAACTAAGGAGGAAACACAGAAATAAAATCGCCAAAAATCTATGGAGGTTTTGATCAGACGGTCGTGATTTCTTTTGTTTTAACTTGATGAAATATTAATGCGTTTGAGAAGAGATTAATGCTTTTTACGAAGAGTTCCTTCCAAAATCTTTACAGCTTTTGTATCCTTATATTGTATTCGATTTTTTCAAATCAAATTTGGAGATTTTCTGACATTTCAGTGAAAAATCTTGAAATCCAAGATGGGCGGATTTTTAAATGTATGGCGTCATTTTGGCGTGATATTACGTCATAATTAACACGTGACTGTCACTAAAATAAACATTTTTGGATGCTTTACACACCATATAAGTTTCATTTTCATACCGTGATTACTTTTCGAGATACATGGGGGGTGGGGGGTGACCCTGTTAGGGACAAAGGACAAATCACACACTCTCTTGTTTTTCCACATTTTTAAGTTGGCAATTGCAATTTTATAGCGAATCACGTTTGACTGATACGCGGCAAACGTCTCCGATCTCGGATGCTAAAAACTGTATATAAACAACTCCTGTGTATGTTTACAACGACAATCGTGTTTCTACTTGCAGCTTTGGTTCAAAGTATCGCTCTACACGCACCGGTATCATTTATAACAACGAAATGGACGACTTCTCGACTCCGGGTAAAAAGAACACTTTTGGCGTGGAGCCGTCACAGAGTAACTATATCAAGCCTGGAAAACGACCCATGTCCTTCAATGAGCCCTTCCATATTTGTGGACAACAAAAAGATCCCTCGTCTAGTGGTTGGAGCCTCGGGCGGCACAAAAATAACAACTGGCCATCTCCTTGGTGAGAGTTTTTTTTAAATTCCGTATTAATTTTATTGTATAAACTACAGTGTATTGCAAGGATTTTTCCCACTGAGAAAGAGAGATCCGCAAGCGTTGAAAACATAAACTCGTGCGAGGATGACTGAGGTTACGAGTTTAGCCTGTTCCAGGCGTTCGGATAGTGGAGGAGCGAGGCGAAAAGAGTGGCGAGTGAATAATAGGCATGGGGATTGGGGAGAGGGGGCGCGAATGTCTTTTCGAGTCTCTCCTCCACTATCTGAACGCCTAGAACAGGCTATTACGAGCTAGGTTGTTTACTGAAATATTTAAGTAATGACTTTAATTAAATCTTTCATGCCTGGTATGATATAACACGAAGTAACACGAGAACAAAGTTATAACTAAACTGGCTGGCCCCGGTCCAGGAGCAAGGCCAGTTAGGCCAGAACCAGTTCTGACAGTTCTCAGAAACTATCGCGTTCCACATGTTTACAGACGGACCGGTCAGACCGGCCAGTTCTGACAAATGGTAAGCACCCTAAGACTCCAGTGCCATTTACAGCTACTTTGTTACGAAGTTAGCCCGAACAAGACTCCTACCGCCGTCACCCGAGTCTTTTCACCCGGAGTATTTGTCGGTTGCTGAAGTCCCGCAAGTTCCGACGTTTTCGCGGGACGCTGCAAGCTAGCGGCGCGCGATGGAAGTTGGCTGTATTCGCAGGCTAATGCATCCAAGGATTCCTTGAATATTTACTCATGCTTATTTAATCAAAATTGCGCTTGAAACTGTGTGTACCTTTTTACTGGTTTAGGTTGTGATGAATTACCTCTGGTTTAACCGAACTTTATCGGAAGCCGTAGTCGAACCCCAGGCTCCATCATCAGTTACTTCCAGATTACATTCGTATCGACAAAGACTAACCCCATGCCCCTCAACATCCAAGCAGGGCTGAAGAGGCTTGGGCACAAGGTTGTAATCAAATCTGGCTTCGCGGTTGTTCAGGCGGCGGCCACTAATCCTGATGGGAAGCTGTATGGCAAGGCAGATCCTAGGAAGGGTTCATGGGCGGCAGGATTTTAAAAATAAAACATGCAGAGATCTTAGTATAACCGAAACAGCATATTAAGGGGGGACTTAACCTAAATTCTAATGAAATTTTAAGAGGTTTAAAGAAGGGTTGGAAGAAAGAAAATAATTTTTGGAACACCAACAGACAGTTGATACCCACGCGGGTGCTCTTGCGTGGTTATCAACTGTCGTCAATTGTCAATCTACTAATTTTTTAACTTCAAATTCTAATTTTAAAACTACATCAAATCTTCAATATTTCTCATTTTCCTAAATTTTACAACTCCTTTGAGAAAAACTATATCCTCCCAAATACACCCAAAAATCACCAAAAAATTTACAAAACACTCCATAACATAGATTCATGGGATGAGCATAGAGTTTTTGGATTGCTTGAAACGTGAACGAGATATTTCCATTTAACTCATGTTAAGTCGCGGAAAAATGGCATTTAGGTTGAGTCCCGCCTTAATTGAATGTAATCAGTCGGGGAAATAAGTATACAAGTTGAGGGCGAAATCCCGTCTCCGAGACAGGAATGTAATGAGCCTGCGGTTTTCACCCCTGACGTTGCCAAGCAACATAAGGTATGCAGGCGTGATATTTTTCGGAGTACTCGTGAGTGTTCGGGATATTTCGTTTTGGACATTATGAATAAAAATACTCATCGAGTGCTTTGACGAAGATTTGCCCAAAATGAAACTTGTTCCCCGACTGAAATACTGTAGTTTTCTGAATTGATGATTTTTTCGTATTCCCTGTTAGGCCTGGGTCGAGAAGGTATTTGGGCATGAATGTGAGGTACGGAACTCGAAGCGAAGATAACATTTTGTATAGTGAACCTGTAGCCAAACTGCGAAATTATGACCGCCTTTAGTGCAACTGTACCAATAGTTTGTTAAAGAAATACGGGCCTGTAGGGAAACTTTTCACCTCCAGAACTTTAAAATATTTTATTGCGTTCTATTTCAACAAAATCTGCCATGCTTTGGAAATTCGCGGGAGATTTCCCCCCACGTTAGCCCTACATTCATGCTAACAATGTTCTCAACTTAGGTCCATCGAGCAATGCGAATATATATTCTATTAATTAACTGACTGTCAGATTGACTGACAATCAGACTGACTGTCAGACAGACAGGCTGACTGACTGACTGACTGTCAGGCTGACAGACATACTGACTGACTGTCAGGCTGACAGACATACTGACTGACTGACTGACTGACTGACTGTCAGACAGACAGACAGACAGACAGACATACTGACTGACTATCAGCAGACAGACTGGTTGACTGTCAGACAGGCAGACTAACAGACATACGTACTGACTGACTGTCAGACAGACATACAGACTAACTGAATGTCAGACTGACTGATTGTCTGACTGACTACTGACTGTCAGATTAACTGACTGTAAGACTGACGGACTAACTGGCTGATGGACAGACAGACTGTCAAAGAGTATTTCAGTGTATTTTATATTAGTTTTATATGTTCCCCTCTAGACATTATATGTTAGAAGAGGTCTATATATAGACCACTGATGTTAGTTCTATTTTCAAACCTAGAAGATGTGGTTTGTTCAGGTCAATCATGTCGGAGAGCTTTTTAAAAAGCTATCCAACAGGATCACCAAATTTCTTTCATTCTTACAACAGTTGTACAGTACTCGTTGAGAAGGCTGGTTTGCGAGAGGGTAGCCCAATCTAGTTTGTTCATATGCGGCCTAAGACCGCGGGGAGGAGGAACTCCATATAAAGATGACGGGGGTGATCGTCGTACCTTTTAGGGGTTAAAATGCATGGTTTGGTACCGCTTATAGTGTTAAAATCTAAAAGGGCCACTATTACAGTTATTAATCCGGAGAAAAATAGGATAGGAACTAGTTTTTGCTTTAGAATTGGTACCTTTTAGCGGTGGACATTAACTCGAGCAACACCCCACAAAACGAGATTCTGGTACCCTTTAGGGGTTCTTTTCAAAATTTCCGACGATCACTCCCGTCACTTTTATATTATGGGAGTTCCCCACCCCCGGGGGGTTAAGACTTGTTTAGCAAACTGTACTGTTCCATTGACCGTCGTGCATCGATTTGGAGCGCTTTTACACGTATTATTAATAATAATAGCCACAAAACGAGATTAGGAATGGACGCCAATACTTTTATGTAGGCGCTGGTTTTAGCAGATTTGTTAACTCAGTAACAAGATAATTGCGTAGAATTTTGGATTGCAAATGTATGGCAGCAATGCTTCACATTTCTCTCAACGTTTTCGTCCTACATAAGATATCGTTCAACTTTTATAAAGTCGTCGCTAGCGTTTGAATGTTCACGGTCACTCAAATCGCCGAGCCGCCATCTTGAAAATCGGATCAATGGCGAACAAAATCTTGGGAGAGGTCAAACCTACTCAGGAGGTGGGGGTGGGCCATGAATAAATATAGAAGGACTGCTAAGTCGCCAATCGAGTTGTATTGTTATTATTATACAGTCGAACCCCTATTAAGTGGCCATCTATTAAGCGGCCAACCCCTATTAAGCGGCCAGTTATCAAAGCCCCAAAATTATTGTCAGTATAATACTGTAAATAAAACCCCTGTTAAGCGGCCACCCCTATTAAGCGGCCGCGGCCACCTTTTTGACGGTCCCCATGAGGGTTCTCCTATTGTTTTTATCCACATTAAGCGGCCACCAACACGTAGTTTGGCCTTTGAAAAAACTGATGACAGACAAGAGTTCGAAGTAAAAGGTGACGACTGGTAAAAACATTCCAACATGCATTTATTATCGTCTTGACTTGATTCTGTTGTCACTAATCTTTTCAGTTTTTCTACCACGCCTTATGCTAATTTATGACGAACCCTTATTTAGCGGCCAACCCCTATTAAGCGGCCACTTTCCATTTCCCCGAGGGTGGTCGCTTAATAGGGGTTTCGGACTGTACTTTCTTTTTGTATCTTAGTGGATGTATAATAAATTCACTGAGCCATTCTTAACCAATATTCACTTTATTGAGATGTTTATATATACTTACTATACCTAAAATCCATGGCGAATATTTATCAATTATTGGACGAGGTTGAGCAAAATATCGTGATTTGTCAGTGGCGAGCAGATCAATTATTTGCGGAAGCCGAAGGCTGAGGCAAATAATTGATCTGTGAGACACTGACAAATCACGATATTTTGCGATAACCGAGTTCAATAATTGTTTTATCATTCGCGGATCCAATTATTTTTCGGGAAGCGGGAAGCCTTGCTGAAGTTATCGCAGAAGTCCGCATTTCTTCTCAATTCAGGAATTTATTCTGTCGACTGTAAATTATACATAAACATAAAACACATAAATTCAACTTGCCTTCGTTGCGAAATACGTTCACAGCAACTTTCTTGGTGTTATCGCTGTTTTTTTTGTTCGATTAGACAATTAATATCGCTCTCAGATAATTCTGGAAATCGGGCTGCCATTGTAGAGGACGGGAGCAGAACAATTATTCGCAGCAAAACAACTTTGCACCGTTGTGCGCATGAGCAGAATTATTCGTAGGCAGTTATTCGCAGGTCACGTGGTGGGCTCTCGGCCAATGAAAAGGAAGAAAAAAATTTACCGAATGATAAATGATTTTATTTCCCAACTAGATGCGGCTTGAAGATATGAATTTTATTTTTGAGTGGTAAATTTTTTAACACGCAAAGTTTAAACAAGGAGGGGAAATGACGTCATCGATATCTCACTTAGTAGTGAGGATATGGAAAATACGCCACTAGGGTCCCGGATGTAGTTTCGTATGAGTTTTACGAGTGGTCTATTTTCCACTCGTGTCTATTTAACAATTAGACGGCAAGCTCGAGGTTTCTATTTTCGCCCCGAGCCAACTATCAGCCGATAGGAACCGAGAGCGAGCCGTCTAATTGTTTTAGCATAACCCAGTGGCTGATCTATTAAATATAGAATATCGATAAAACTGATTTATTGACGGTTTTGTTTAATATTTTTGGGCTGTAATGCACGAAAAACTGTGCGCGCGCTCCGAGAGCCATCTATCGATCGATAGTGGTGCCTGTGTAGCTAATCAGATTGCGAGTTTGCCAATAGTCAGCCGCTGGGTTATGCTAAATAATAATATCGCCTTATTTGGTTTTCAGAATATTCACAGCCTTGCAGGAATTTGTTTTTGGACTACCCCCCCCCCCCCCCCCCTTCACTTTTCTAATGATGCGTCCCTTAGCTTCCATTGGTGGTTTTCACCAACATTACAAAACTGTTTGCTTGCATGAAAAGCGTTTTTCATAACCGAGTTATTACCAAACGAATTTTTAGAAAATTACAGTATTTAGTATGCCGCCGCCATGTTTGTGTCCTTCAAAGGGGCACAAATATGGCCGCCATAAAATTGCACAATGCAAGAAGAAGAGTAGATTATACCGTCAATATCATTAGCTTTCACTTCAAATCTGTTTAGACATCACTTCTAAATTATTATCACGTCTAAAAATTTAAAAATGACATAAAAATATCCGTTTTTGTGACAGTTCAGAAACACGTTCATCCGGGACTTCGCAAATTTCAAAATGCTCTATTTCCAAAACGAAGCACTGGAATCAATACCAAACGTTTGCATAGAGATTAATGATTTCCATGTCTAAAAGATATAAAAATAATAGCTTTGCAGGATTGACAGTTTAGATTTTAGAATTTTGATGACGTCAGATGAAAACAAAGAATTTTGGGTTTGCTTCCACGGCTCTATGATCTAGCGTTGACTGAAATTTGCATATTTTACAGCCTGCAGGCGATGTTGGACACGGTTCGCGGGATAGTCACGAAACCACGCTTGGCTTTTCCTTTGCAAAGAATTCGTTGTATTTATTCAAATCATTCAAATCAATTTATTCAATCAGAGTGGAAATATGAGAAATTTGCTGTTATAAAAAGTGATCTAAAAAAACTTCTGACTTGATATTGCATTCTTTCGTGCACGCTCCTCCAATCAAATATATGCAAATTTCAGTCAACAACAGTTTTTTGATCCTGCATTTTAATACATGTATACCCAGTCTGCAATCTGCAGTCTGCATTTTATACCCAGTCTGTGGTCTGCAATCAGCTGCAGTCTGCATTTTATACTGACTGGCTACAAGACGGTTGCCGACAGTTGCATTGTATGACAGTTGTTTGACGAACGAAGAGACAAATAATTTGAATATGGATATCGAGCGAGAGTAAATATGTTTTTTTCGTTTGTCGTTTTTACGCCGCAGAAAAACACGATATTTTTGCAAATAGGAATATTATTACATTGGTTAATCGATGTTGTTAATTTTCAGGGAGTTGAAAGACCTCACTGCGGACGAAAAGGAGGGCGCAGAGATCGAGTTCGGCCAAGGTGGCAAATCTGGCAAATTGTAAGTAAATAATGTTTCACAATTCGATTCATTAGCTCATACTTTGTTGAACAACACGAAGACCAAACATTAGACTGCTTGCAGTCTGTTTCTCTCTCGAGATCTGCGAGTCTTTTCTCGTCTCGCCCCAATCCCTTCTCGTTCATACCGCCATCTTTTGCGAACGCGCCCTTAGTAGTAGTAGTAAAACTTTATTTAAACACGGTGTCAATTCACAATACATGCTCTTCCATCGAGCCGTGTATTAAATTAATTACAATAATAAATGATTACAATAATAAATTAAATTACCTAGCTAAATATGTTATTTACAAAATTATGTATAATCTATAAACACTCGACGGACAAAAGGAGGACTGCAAGCAGTCTAACCAAACATGGACGCCACGTTTTAATACGCCCCAAAGGCATGCTGGGGCTTGCCATAACAAATAACAATACCGGGGGTATGATGTAACATCCCCCTTCTGTCAAAAAAAAAATAGACAGATAGAAAATAATTTCGACAACAGGTGAACAAGCATTAAAGATATTGTTATAACTGATCCAGCCTATAGTGATGCCGCAATTTAAACAGGAACATGTAGCATTTGCTGTCATTATTAGGCAATGTTCAGCTAAAATGCAAAGTGTTCAAATAAAATGTCTCTCTCTAGCTCCACACCGCTGGGGTCCAGTAAGTCTCTACAGATCCAGGCGGGTTGGTGCTTTCACGACTCTGCCGGAGCGAGTCCTCACTTCGTTTTCTGGTGTCGGATTGCACTCTGCTTCAATGATGACTGACTTTTCTGTGAACTGAGGTGTTCCCCGTACTTCTGACGGCCTTTGTTGTAGTTGATTGGTTGATTCTGAATGTCGGTTCTGGTCTCAGTCCGGTTCTGGACTTCGTTTCTGATGAGGGTCTGTGTTGACCTGTTGTGATGATTGTAGTTGCTTCTGGACAGGAGTCGTTGGCGCACTTGTGGTGAGCTGTGGTTGTGCTAATGGTTGGTCTAGCTCACAAGGGTCTGAATACTGTGTTTTGTCACTTGGTTGCTGAGACATATAGGTCTTTGCATCAGGGGGTGGGGCTGCAGTCAACCTGATCTGTGTTCGATTCCTACGAATCTCTCCGCCATTAGGGGTAACCACAGTGTATGATCTGGGCGAGGACACTTTCTCAACAATGCCGTGAGGCCAGGTACAATGCTTGTGCTGAGAATTGGGTTTTGCATACAGCTGTTTCGAGAAAGATTGTCGGAAAAAAGCGCACGCGACACGCGACAATCCCGAAAGGTAATCTGGGAAATGATCAGCAAGGTACGTTTCCTGACACTGTAGCTGTCGAACCTACTTTTGTTGCTTTCTTTTAGCACTCGCAAACATACGTCCATGGCGTCTCGTGCCATTTTCTCAGATTTTCCTGAAATGCTGAAGTCAAGGAACCGTGAACTTAAAACTACCCACAATACCTTTCGGGATTGTCGCGTGCGCTTTTTACGACAACCTTTCTCGAAACAGCTGTATACCCAGGGCTACTGGCCAGGCTGAATTATATCATGTGGCATTCCTCCCAGATTTCTGTCATACTGTTTTGCTTTGTGTGCACCAATCTCAGTCTTGACTGCAACAGGATATGCAACATCAGGCTGCAGAAGCGCTTGTGAAATGCATTACAAGATGATAATCAAAATCATAATCCATGAACGTGTACATCCAGCAGCTTAAATCGAGAAACGAATTAGTAAATTTGCTTGCTCAGCGAGTAATTGTCGTACTATACAAGACAAATAGCTTCAAAAAATGGTAATTTTGGACACGAACGCGTGAAAAACTTCAAAAACAACTCCAAATTAACATCAGCGTTTTATCAAAACATGGCACAATTGACTTTTAAAAAGCATTTCACAAAAACAATAATATCATTTACTCGTGAAATCCCTACCCTTTCATATACTTCAACTCGTGAAATCCCTACCCTTTCATATACTTCAACTCGTGAAATCCCTACCCTTTCACATACCTCGAGCCTAAAAAAGGACCCCTTTCGGGCGGAGCCTCCCCGTATAGTCCATTATAGGGAGTACCCCCCCCCCCCCGGGGTAAACTGTACTACTGTTGCAGTGAGTGTATTGGGTAGTATATCGATTTTGACCCAATCACTATATTTGTCTCGTTCTTGTCTTGCAAGTTTATGGTTCGGCTCGGTCCATAAACTTGCAAAAAGAACTCGACCAATATTTCCCCAATACGGACCTCAAACTATAGTCGACTCGGAACCTCCGCTAATGGACACCTCCCGTAGGCGGACACTTGGTCATGTTCCCAGCTACATATAAACACTACATTTTTGACCTCCCACTGAAGGACACTTCTCTTATGCAGACACTTTTTCTGGTCCCGAGGGTGTCCGCTTACGGGATGTTTGACTGTAGCTCAAGAAGACAAGTACTGTTATAGCTATTCAGCCTCACTTAATTGTGTTTCATTTTAATTCACTGCCAAAAACACAGAGATACGTAGTCTATCCGCTGGTCTTATTTATAAAATACAGTTGAACCTCTCTACGTCAAAATGAACTGGCTGTTTTGTGTATGTTTGCAGTTCCAAAAAGTGCAAAATTATCGTGGCGGTTGTGGTAGTCATTGTGATTGCCATCATTGTCGCCGTTGTGCTCGTCGTGGTGCTAAAGAAGAAAGAAGAAGTTAAAAAAGGAGAAGTGGAAGGGCCGACTGAATTTGTCGGTACACCGATCCCAAATAACACCAATATTCCACCACTGCCCACAGGTAGGTAGGAGACAGGATAAAAACAACAGCTCATAACAAGAAAAACGCGCGGGAAAATATATCACCTGATTAAACTAGCCTGTGTACATCCGCCTTTTCCCCTCAAGAAAATCGATTTTCTTGAGGGGAAAAGGCGGATGTACACAGGCTAGATTAAACAGACGTCTCTCTTCGCGCGTTCAATTATTTCCCGCGCGTGTCCCGCGCGTGCTCGAGAGACGTCTGAGATTCGACCTGAAAATTCCATACTGATGACGTAGCTCTACAGAGATCCGTGTGGTCCTCCCTGATTGGTTGTTGCTCGGGTTTAAATTTTCATGTGTAACTAACAACCAATCAAAGACACAACACAGATCTCTGTAGAACTACGTTTCCTAGTGGAGCTACAATGCTATGCAAAAACATTTAATTGAGACACTCTCCCCGTTATTAATTTTCTACCTTTGATATCCCCTTCTCCGAATCAACGTTTTTTCCACGTCAAATTTACGTTCCATTGCAATGCGATTACTTTTAAGATTCTTAATTGTTTAGCTTCTATTTATTTATCATCTCTTATTTCTCTTAGGCCCCTATCGAAATATAATCTTAGGAATTCCAGTGATAAACTTTTACTTAGTTATCCATGTTTTAAATCTAAAGCTACCCTTGGTGACCGTTCTTTTACCTGTGCTGCACCAAAACTCTGGAATGCGCTATATTTGACATAAGGAGCGCCAACACTATTGGTATTTTTCAAGCCAGGTTAAAATCTCACCTTTTTCGTCGGGCATTTTTATCATAGCTTTTTATTGTAATTTTATCTTTTAATTGTAATTTTAATGGCTTTGTTATGCGCATTTGAACATTTTTATGGAATTTGCGCAATATAAATGTTATTATTATTATTATTATTATTACAAGTGGAACCGGAATAAAAGCAATATATAATTTAATTGTCATAATGGAAAAATGGTAAATATGATACCACCTACTGCCCTTAATTTTAGTTTTAGTGGGGTTTAGAAATTGCGAAAATCATGCAAATTTGTTAGTAAAATATCGGCCCTCAGTCTTTTCTGTATGGACCTAGTTGCAGTCGATCTGTACTGTCAAGATTCTCCCAGTATGGCTCTCGCGCTTGGTTAATAATAAGATATATGTATTATATTATCATAGATACAAGACCAATTGACAGTGTTCTTTGTATAGCACAAACCAACAAATGCACCC
Source organism: Desmophyllum pertusum (assembly GCA_029204205.1). NCBI lineage: Eukaryota > Metazoa > Cnidaria > Anthozoa > Scleractinia > Caryophylliidae > Desmophyllum > Desmophyllum pertusum. The sequence continues at coordinate 785,385 of MU826826.1, forward strand.
TCAGACAACAACCCTGAGTTTAAATTGTGCATATCAAAAACTCCAGTAATGCAATTTGTAAAATTCATAGTCAGAGCAATATGTAAATAGTTCAGAATAGTGGATTCAAAAGCCTCATATGAAGGTAAATGAGAGCTTACATGTACAGTTATATCAATGAACCAATGGTTTACATGAAGCGACTCGGCATCTTACATGTGTCTATCAGTATCAGTGAATATGAATTATGGTGATGTCAAAAATTCCTGGAACAAAAAATATACTAAAGAACACCAGTGAAAGTCACTCAAATGTTAAACTCTGAAAATATGGTAGCAGTATTAGAAGGAACAGTAACCCGACACTGTTAAATTATCATGTTGTGACTAATATGTATTTTTTACATTACAACTTTTTTTTGTTTTCCTTTCTCTTGAATTTAATGTCATTAGCTAGCACTGTCATTAAGTACCATGCTCTAAAACAAAATAAAGACGAAAGGAAATAAATATCAAACAAAAATAAATTTAAACCAAAATTAATTAATGTACATGATTTGAAAATAAATTTGGAATGGTCCTGAATTTTAACAGGCCATGAATTGACATAAGAGTCAGACTGGTTTGAATCAGACCAAAAGTATATGTATTTTCCAACAAAGGCTTGACTTTTCATACCATGCTCAATTACACATGCATGTACATGTATATTTATTAAAGGGGCAAAATACACTAACAGCATGTGCTAACATTTTAAACATTCAATATTAAAATCACACTGTTTAGGATCAGATTCAATGAAATCTAAATACAGCAGACAACCACCACATTTCAAAAATCTTTCTTCAAATATTTATTTGGTACTTTTTTTTTTCTGGCCACAATTTTTTTTAGTGTCATGATTAACTGCAACACCATCAATCAAGTGTCACCCACTGAATTAGTAAAACAAACAATTTTATATATTATATAGATTATAAATTATTTCAAACCAATATCAATTTAATTTATTCTCCTGACATCACAAGTGCTGCTGATATTACAATGGTTTTGAAGTACAAATCTGAAGAGAAAACAAAGGCAGAGAATGTAATTAACCATCAGGTCAGCTGGAGGAGAGAGGGCTTAAGGGGGGATTCTACCTGAATTTCAATGAAATTTTAAGAGGTTTAAAGAAGGGGTAGAAGGGAAAAAAAAAAATTTGGAACACCAACAGACAGTTGATACCCACGCGGGTGCTCTTGCGTGGTTATCAACTGTCGTCAATTGTCAATCTACTAATTTTTAACTTCAAATTCTAATTTTAAAACTACATTAAATCTTCAATATTTCTTATTTCCCTAAATTTTACAACTCCTTTGAGAAAACTATTTCCTCCCCAAAATACCCAAAAATCATCCAAAAATTTACAAAACACCCCATAACATAGATTCATGGGATGAGTGGAGAGTTTTTGGATTGCTTGAAACGCGAACGAGATATTTCCATTAAACCCATGTTAAGTGGCGGAAAAATGGCATTCAGGTAGAATCCCGCCTTAAGCGGCTTTTAAAGTGATAAACCAAAATAATTCGGAAATAGTGCTAACTTTCCACATGCATTTCACGAGTATCGCATAATTTCAAGAAATCTGAGTCAATTCTGTAATTTTGCAAAGCTCTAAAGAGAAAACAAGATTTACGCCAAAACGAGGCTAAAGTACGCGTAGCGTACTTTACGCCTCCCACATGGGAGGGAAATTCTAAGACGGGACATATATATATGTAAATGAACACAACAAGTGTTTATGAGCCACCATGCGGGAGGACCGGTATGGGTGGGAACTCTGCAGAGACTCTGCTCCGCAATCCTACAGCCCGTGAGGGGGTAGGGGGAGCAGAGACGGGGGCACATTTTTTCGAAATTTTTTTTCACATTTTTCTATGTTTATAACTATAGTGAAATCAGCGCATTTTCACTTGATTTGCTTTCTTATGAATCAAGTTGGCTATGTATTTTCGGTTTAAATCTAGTATATTCTGATAAATACATGTCCTTAAGGGGGGATTCTACCTGAATTTCAATGAAATTTTAAGAGGTTTAAAGAAGGGGTAGAAGGGAAAAAAAAAAATTTGGAGCACCAACAGACAGTTGATACCCACGCGGGTGCTCTTGCGTGGTTATCAACTGTCGTCAATTGTCAATCTACTAATTTTTAACTTCAAATTCTAATTTTAAAACTACATTAAATCTTCAATATTTCTTATTTCCCTAAATTTTACAACTCCTTTGAGAAAAACTATTTCCTCCCCAAAATACCCAAAAATCATCCAAAAATTTACAAAACACCCCATAACATAGATTCATGGGATGAGTGGAGAGTTTTTGCATTGCTTGAAACGCGAACGAGATATTTCCATTAAACCCATGTTAAGTGGCGGAAAAATGGCATTCAGGTAGAATCCCGCCTTAAGTGGTCGACCAGTATACTGGTACCCAGTATTAACCCACCTCAGAAGAGAACATATAATTAATTATTATGCTCTAGATCAAGGATAATTAATGAAAGGGATTTTCAACTTTTAAATAGATATCTATTTACTATGCTTTATTATTTTATATACACCTAAAAAGGTTTGAGACACAACTCCCTTCCCCCATTTCCCCAAAAGAAGCCCACCAAAAAAAAACCTTTTGAACAAATAACAGATATTTAGCCCACGTACAGCTTATATAATATATATTATTATACGGCATAGCATTTTGGAGTGCGGATACGCACAAAGACGAGCGCAGATATGAGACCGTATTACATGGGTCTCAGTCCCCCTGACCGCGCGCTACGGAAAACACTGTTGAAAGCCTATATTTTAGGAAAGATATTATGTCGTATAATAAACAATTTATTCAGCGGAAAGTTGTGTAACACGGCTGGGCATTTTTACTCGTCAGTGTTTATTTTTTCTCTACTAAAGGCTCGAAAAAATAAAAACTGACTCGTAAAAATACCCAGCCATATTACACAACTTTCCGCTGAATAACCTCTATATAACTTTACAGTACACTCCCCTAAATGATGAATATAGCTCTGAAGACTTCAAAGTGAATTTTATGGGTGTATGTAAAACCAAAAAGACTCCCGAAACACCCCAGAACACTCCGAAAACACCCAAAAATTACAAATACGAAAAAAGGAAATGAAAATAAATAAGATATTATATGGCTGAAGTGGTCCAAAAGGGGAAATGGAACATGGTCAGTGGTCTGAAATTTGCATTTAGTATATTTTTGGTGGCGGAAGATGCAGTGGCCTAATGGAGTAATGGTTAGCATGCTGGACTCAGGACTGAGTGGTCTGGGTTTGAGCCCTGGCTGGGGTCAATGTGTTGTGTTCTTGGGAAAGATACTTTACTCTCAGTGCCTCTCTCCACCCAGGAGTATAAATGAGTACCGGCAACAAAATGCTCCAGGGTGGACTAACTTGCGATGGACTATCATCCCAACCAAGGGGGTTAAGGAATACTCCTAGTTGCTTCATGCTACAGAAACTGGGATTAAGGCTCCGGCTCCGGTAGTTGTGGGCCACTACGCTCATGAAGACTTTACCTTTTTATATGTTTGGTGTTCCGGGGGTGTTGACCAGGGTCACTGTTCTTGGTTTAACATACACCCAAATTTTAATCAATACTCAGTGTTTAATGAGATAATAAAATTGCATGCGTTTAAACACGGAGCGAGCCTATCAGTCGAGGCTGTGGAGTTCAGCCTGCCAATCACAATGGTCTCATTTGATTGGTTAATTCACCCAGGTCTAATTATGTGCAATTATTCAGTATTGTCCAAGTTGTTTGCACAATCACAAAGCTTGTAATTCTGAATAATTTTGCAAATCCCATCAAAGTCATCTTCACGAGACTCGTTCAAGTTCTCGACAAACTCAGATAAATGGAAACAGGTGGCTCTTTGATCGCAGGCTTGAGCTTTGTAACAATTTTAGCTAGCCGCAAAATTTGGACTGTACTGTACATGTCGAAATGGGCGAAGGGAATTCATTGTTTGCATTCAGTTCCTCCTAACAGTGAATAGATATATTTGTTTTGCGCTCAATATTTATTATTACAGCTTGTTGTGTTTGACATAAATCAATTAGTTGTTTGGATAAACCAACCCCAACTTTTCTCGACCGTTGTTTGTGCGACGTTTCAGCTTTCCCCACATGCCATTAATGATAAAAATAGCCAACAAAGTGCTTCAGACGGGGCGTGTCCTTTCCTTTTATAGGCTCGCTCCGTGTTTAAAAGATATACGGTATCCCTTCAATTTATGCTCTTCACTCTCACCTGTAAAATCCACTGTCTACTGACTACAATCAATATGTTTATTATAAGACCATGACCTCCATCTATGAAAAAGATGAAACAGAAAACAAATTATAAATACTACATTGCAGGGCTGCAAATAACAGTCGGTCATCGGACAATGACCGACCAAAATTTGCTTATGTCCGATGCAATCCAAACTGTGGCCGGACACAATGTGCGGACAATTTTTTTTGCCTTCCAACGTAAACGCCAACAGGTTTTATTCTAAATGCAAACTACATGTAGTTTACTCTTCGATGACAACGCGTTAAATTAGCAGGTTCGCTTATCAAGCAATACTGTAATATGATGTCCGACCTCATTTTTGTTTTGTCCGACCAAAATTTTTCTTAGTCGGACACATGTCCTTTCAAGAAAAAAAAATTATTTGCCGCCCTGACATTGTGCATAGGAAATTCCTTAGTACTCCTATCATCCTGAGTCTCCTACGCAGCCGTTATTTGTGTCGTCACGCAGCGCTTCTCCCCACTAACGGCTGCTCTAACCTGGACCACATTCCTTTCCTTTTGGCCGCAGCAACTTTGACACCTATCGGCAAAAACGTGACTGTTACCGTTTGCCGAAAATCTTTTTCAACATTATTTTTTAATATCATTCATTTGTCTTCAGTTAAACCATGTTTTATTTAGATGTTTGGTGTGCGTCAAATTTAAAAGGCGGCATACTGGCGTTCGCTTGACGTTTCCGACGCTAAGGTCACGATAAGACACAATCTATTATTGGTGTATTGGCGCGAGCAAGTTCCGAAAAATGGCACTGCAAGACAGCAACTGTGATTGGCTTAAATCGGGAAAGGAATGTGATTCGGATTTGAGCAGCCGTTAGTGGGGAGAAGAGTTGGGTGACGACACAAATAACGGCTGCGTAGGAGACTACTGTCATCCCAGTTTCATCTAAATATACCTGATTAAATAGACAGCTAGATTTTGACTTTCATTTTACTGAAAACAATTTTTCAGTTGATAACAAAATAAACTTAAGTTAAACTTAATTATTGCCAATTATTTGTTATAATATTATACACTGCACCATAGCGTCTGTATTTATATTGTTTGTGATCAGAAAACTGAAGTTGTGTGACGCGTGACAAAAAGTGAAAAGTACAATGTTTACAAACGCTTTACTCTTCTGACTGGCGTTAAAACCTCGAATTGTAATATATATATAGTCTATTTTAATACACAACAGCTCTTCTGTCCAAAATTTAAATTAAAACTAGGGGTACCATATTGGAAGTGAAGTGCTGCCACATTTGTAATTTCATTATCATCCGTTGGTTTTATAAAACAATGTCATGCAAGATCCTTTCGTGCATTTGCGTCTCAAAATAACCTTATACTAACAAAGCGCAAAACCAACATCTGGTAGTGACAGACACATTTGTTACAATGTCACAGCCAGATTTAGAACACTACTTCCAAATATTTAATTTTCGAGGAAATTTAAGTAAACCAATTGTGAACACAATGCAACGTGTCCAAATATTTAATTGTCGATGTGATTGAAGTAAACCAATTTACCGGCGGTCAAGTCCGTCTGCGATGCAAGCTAGGCGTGCGTGAAATCGTAGAAAAAAGGAGCACGCGACTCGGATCTCACAAAGGTCAGTTCATATGTTCGCTTGAAACATAACAGGGCGGCTTGGTAATAAAACAATGTCACGCAAGATCCTTTCGTGCAAGAGCGTGTGCAACAGCGTCTCAAAACAGCCGAAATCGGCAACAATCAAGCATCAGAGCGTCTCAAAACAGCGTCTCCTCGAGCGCGCAAAAGAAATCCCGAAAACAACAATCGTCTCTTCTCGTGCAAATTCGAGCGTGCAATAGTCGTCACAAATCAGACTTTTCACGCGGAGGGGCCTGGGTACTGCTAACAAACATCTTACCGGCAGAGGGAAATCCTGAAATCGGAACTCAGGACAGAAATAGGAGGCTGCCCTCTGCGGGCAGCAACAAACCGCAAAATATTTTTCATAAAAATTGAAGGGCCACAATTTTTTGTAATGATTTATAGCAAGCAAACATTATATTTAAATGTTGCTCAGCACACAGATTTGACAGCATAGAAACATAAAATCGCCGGCCTTCATTCAAACGCAGCAATTCCATTTACATCGTATCGAAAAGAGAAGAGATAACAACTCACTAGGCACCTTTCCAGTATTTCAGTAAAAGCTGGAAGATTTCGTACTATTTTAGCCTAAAGAAAAGCTTGTGAAAATCGTTTGTTTGTTTATTGAGCTCAGCTTTGGGACTGGGAATTTTAATTCAAAGATGCACAATGTGCAGTGACGATTTATATTATTATACTTCGCAAGCAATACTGACACTATTAGAAACATAAAATCGCCTAGATTCAAATGGAGAAATTCAATTTCCCTCTGTACATTTTAATTTCCTAGGACGAGAAACATGCCAAGCGAAATATCGTATCGAAAAGTGAAGAGAAAAACATAATAATTCACTAGTATTTCAGCGCAGTCGGAAAGCCGTTTATAGATTTCGTACGGCTTATTGTACTTTGCGAATTTGTACTTTGCGAATCTGCACTTTGCGAATTGAGAAATCTGTACTTTGCGAATTGAGAATCTGTACTTTGCGAATTGAAAAATCTGCACTTTGCGAATTGAGAAATCTGTACTTTGCGAATTGAAAATCTGTACTTTGCGAATTGAGAAATCTGTACTTTGCGAATTGAGAATCTGTACTTTGCGAATTGAGAAATCCCTGAAATATAAAAGGAAATAAATAATAAAAATCGTTTGTTGGCGAGAGGTTCTCCGAGCCTTCACTTTACCAGTTCTTCGTTCAACTTCGTTATTTGCCTCTCGCAGAGATTCCAACCCTCCCGATTTTTTCCAGATTCTCCCGATTTATTATGAAAGTCTGAAAACAAGAGAAAATTTGCTAATCTTAGCTAATCTTTAGTACTTTTTAGCGATCTGAGTGTAACAAAATGTTTGTGAAAAGAATAAAGATCTCTCAGAAATGATGTCAAAATTCCGGAAATGGCACTTGAGAGGATCATGACTATAACACCACACGAGTACTACGAGTAACATACGAGTAACATACGGATACATACGAGTGACATACGGGTACATACAGATACATACGAGTAACATACAAGTAACATACGAATACATACGAGTAACATACGACCACATTTTTTTTAACATACAAGTAACATACGAATACATAGGAGTAACATACGATCACAATTTGTTTTTTCATGTTTATATATCGTTCAGGTAAAATACAAGGATTTCGATTCGAAAAGCTACCCCCTGACCCCCCACCCCCACCTCTACCACCCCTCCACCCCACAAACAAAACACTCACACAAACACACTCACCGAAGCTTTTTGTTTCCCATGCATGTTATTAATTTAAAAATATTATTTTATGGCTGAGATTTTTGAAATTATTATAATTGGCAATCGTTTTATCCTAGTATCGTTTCCTATGGCCTCTCCCCGTTCTCATTGTTGAATTGATTAATACACCGAGCATGAAAATTTCCCAAGATTGTCGAAGATTTCCGTATAGTAGACTTTATTTTTTTGTTATTTGGTCTTCCATCGTTGAACACGCAAAAGAGAATCGCCAGAGAACTGGACGCCAGCGCGAAAGCGAAAAGCGAGGGGGTGGGGGGCGCGAGGTTTGGTTTCTCTCGCGTTCTTTCTTCCAGGTTTTGCGTTGAGAAAATAGAGAGGCTGTGAACAGCCTAAGATTTGAGAAGAAGATCCAACTCCTTTCAATCGAAATCCTTGTATTTTACTGAACGCGATATATATACATGAAAAACAAAATTGTGATCGTATGTTACTCGTATGTTATTCGTATGTTACTTGTATGTTACTTGTCACAAAAACAAAAATCACAAGATGAAGTATTTTTTTAAGTATACGTGACGGCCTTCTGGCGGCCATCTTTGATCTCGTGTGGCGTGGAAACTCCGAAATTCAAAATGCTCTATCTTAAAGACGGCGAATGCTATCGAGCTAAAAAACCTTCAACAAGATATGTATTAAGGACGTCTAATAGCCAGTGAGGGATAAAAAACTCAGGGGCCTTGCGATTCTGGATTTTAGAATTTTGATGACGTCACGTGAAAGCCAAGAATTGAAAAGAAGTGCCATCTTAGAGTAAATAGACTTAATTTATATACCAGCAATAGCATTTTTCAATTCGCAAAGTACAGATTTTCAATTCGCAAAGTACAGATTTTTCAATTCGCAAAGTACAGATTTTCAATTCCGCAAAGTACAGATTTTCAATTCGCAAAGTAACAGATTCTCAATTCGCAAAGTAACAGATTTTTCAATTCGCAAAGTACAGATTTTTCAATTCGTTTTCGTTTCGTTTCGTTTCGTTTCGCAAAGTACAATAAGCCATTTCGTACTATAATCAAAGCAATGTTTGGAATGAAGGTAAGCCAGCAATTTTTCAATGTAAAAATACGCCAAACAGGCGTGTTTTCCATATTTTCACTGTGACCGAGCTCAGCTTAATTTCGGACTGGGATTCCTGCTCGTTCTTTCTCAAGTTCCTTCTTGTTTCACGTTCGTTTTCTAAACTGAAACAATGCAAAACAGTCGTGAAGTTAACGATTAAATACGTAAACAAAGGTGCAAAACTTTCTACCTGCCTAGGCAGCAGAAAATTTAAATAAGCTCAAGCTTATAAACCGAATTGAACGGAAAATTAACCCTTACCGCTAGCCGTCGCTAAGCTATTATACGCTCGCCTGCCAAATAATAAAATAAAACTCAAGAAACACTTACATGTAAGCTTTCTTTTGGCCAACAGTCGACTACTTGAATCTGCACTTTGTCTGCTACCCGAAGGACTTTCTTCGCTCTTAAGCAGCAATAAGATGCTAGAAAGCGAAGGAAAATTTCTTGAGTCGACAAAACACTTTCTTTAGATCAAGAACTAGTGAAAAAATCCGGCGAAAACACGCCACTGAGCCTGACGCGAACCGGACGCGAGTCGGCAACCGGGTAAAATGGCGGCAAAAACACAGCCTCATTTTCATGCATAGTAGTCACCAGGCTCCAGGGAACATCTTGTTACAGCCTTAAAACAAATGACGAAAATTTAATTTTGCAAAACAGACAACTGAGTTGAAAAGAGGATGCTCTAAAACCTCTCATAAATTTCTCCTTTTGGTTTTTTAATTAATAAGTGGCCGATTTAGCGCCAACAGGAAATGATCAAACGCTACTCAATGCGCGGCTCTTTCCCTGATATTTAAAAGAAAAAATAATAATCGCCCTTTTTATAAACTTTTACTTCAATATCTACAACTCACAGGAATAAGGCGCTGTTTTATTGAGCATAATGTACTTTTTAAAGCAATTTGAAATATTCAAAGCGATCTGGTCACGTGACTGATGACGTCACGTAAGATACGTGTTCAAAAACGTGTTCTTCACATAAATATCTATCCACATGTAGATTTTTGTTGCTATGCGCCTTACATTTCGTGAGATATAGCTGAACAAATTTTCCACACATTTTTTACACTCGTGTATAGCCCCCTTAAATTTAAAATGCCAGAATATTAATGGCCATTTCAAAATTCCCCATATCAATGTCTTGCTGAAAATATTGATTACTTTTCAATTGATAGAGACCTGTTCTCACAGTAAACAAAAACGCACTTTCGGGCGTGGTCACGTGACTAATGACGTCATCACACTAAGTTTGATACGAGAGTTATTTTATGGTAAGTGCTATTACCTGTGGTACTTCACCCTTCTGGGCCTCAAATTGACAAAGTTATTTGACATTGAAAAATTTCCAGTTGCAAAGGACTCTGGGAAGGTTTCTTATTATAATTATATTATTGCTTTTATAATTATTATTATTAATGGGGATAGGGGGGTCAAAAGAAATAACTTAACACAGCAAGTTTTAAAAACATGAAAAAAAGTCAGGAAGATCGTTTTTTACGAAGAGTGGCTCAACCATTTGCATAGTATTGTAGGTTTCCTTCAGTTGGTAACTTTGTGCGGTATCCAGCAAAAACAGAGAGTTACGTTGCCGAGAGTTGACTCTCACGAGAGTTTTCTTCAACTCTCAGTGACTATCATCAAGCGTTGGCCAAACAAGAGAAAACTCTCGATGACTCTCACGAAAAAAAAATTATCAGGTTAAAATTCGATGAGAGCGCAATGAGAGTCGCTGAGAGTGCATGAGCTGCCTCTTCCCCAGGCGCCGTTTGCGATCGGGAAAACAGCGTCTTCTCGGCATGCAACAGTCCCACAACCCCACGCACACCGCGCTCAAACAAGGAGCGACGCCTGGGGGCGAGGGCAGGGTGCATGAGAGTTTCAGACCAAACGAGAGTGAGAGTTTGAACTCTCAACAACTCTCATCCTCGTTTTGATAAAGTCCCGGGCCCAAACGAGGATGAGAGTTGCTAAGAGTTTTGCTCTCCACGAGAGTTTCTTTCAACATCATCACCTCGCGCCAGACGACTCAAAAGAAAAATTTGGGTGGAGGAGTAAACCCGTCTTTCCCAATAACACAATAGTAGGGCAGTTGTCAGAGCTTCTAGATTCGTAGTCAAACACATCACTAACCATCATATAGCTCCTTCATGTATTTTTCTTTTACCTTAGTCTGCCCCCCCGGTGGCAGAATGGACCGTACAGTCATGGAGTAAGTCGCCGCGGATGCCCCCCAGTGTTCAGAGGTGGGCCGAGATATCCTCAAGTAAGGAATGGGTCAGCCGGTTCGACTCTGCCATCGCTACCCTGTTTTGTATTGGAGTCATCAATATGCACTCGGCTGGTATCGGCGGCGGGGGCTTTCATGGTCGTTTATAATCGGACGCGGAATTTCGGCCGAAGTGTTCGATTATAGAGAAAGTGCTCCTGGGAAAGCAAAATACCACAATGTATGTCAACCAGCAGCCTCAGCTCCAAATATGGTAAGTTGTTGGAACGCCCAAGAACACATGAAAGTACAGCTCAATAGCTTTTTTCATTTGAAATGGTCACACACTAGGGTTTTCATTGTGCAGCATAATAAACAGTGGCCACATGAAAAGTATTACTCAATAGCTTTCAATTGAATGGTTCCGATACATACTAGGGCTTCAACCACATACCTAAAAGCTAGAACCACCTTGTAGAGCATAATAACCAGTAACCACATGAAAGTAATGGTCAATAACTTTCATTTGAATGGTCAAACACCAGGGTTTCTTCCAGTACAGACCGTAAAAGTTAGAACCAACTTGTACAGTACCAGCTTTAGTTTGAATGGTCATACAGTTTCCAAATTCTCCCAAATTAACGTTTCTCTCGTATTTGCATTAGTCTATGACGTCTATGTAAACGCCACTTTCTATTCCTTAAATAATTAATTTTTGTCATACTTCCACTGTAGGTACCCATCGCCCTCGGGTGTGCCGGGTGAGGTGAGTGGATTCCGTTGCAGCTTGGGAGAGACACGGTAGATTACCTTGGAAAGATCTCGTCCAACCTGCTATTGATATGGCGAAGAATGGATTCAGATTTGGGTACGCCGGCATACGCCGCTGCTAACTGGAGCTCTACGTCACAGAGCTTCAAGAACGATGCCGGATTGAGGTATAGAGCCCCTATGAGTAATCAGGGAGGTGTGGGTGGCGACGTTTAGACGAGTCCTGATGCGAAACCATTCAAATGAAAATGAGACTGAATTGCATGAAAATGAACTCCTCCCCCCCCCCCACCTTCCTGGAAATTTTCGTTTGAAAACGAGAGACAAAAAGACAACTCGGAACGAGACGAGACTATGGCGCGGCAATTTCGTCCTCAACGGGTGGTAGACGGAACAAACTGTCGCACGATCAAAAGTAGGCGTGACCCTCCTCATTGGGGCTTAATTTGACTGGTGTCTAGTGCTAACCGCGCTAAGCGGGACGATTATGATCTTCACGCATTGTATGGCGGCTATTTTGAAACGCTTTATGATTTTGTGGAGCGGCTAATTCCTTTGGATCACGAGGTATGTCCAATTGGTTTTCCCAAAAACTTTTGTGTGTCTTGCTATTATCGAGGCGCTAAGTCAAAATGGGGGCCTAACCTTTTTTGATGCGGAAATTCAAGCGAATTTCGAAACGAGTCGGTGAAAGTAGATTATTCCGATTATTCAGGCAGAAGACTCCTTCCTTGTCAATATATTATACATGGTAAGGTAACTAGAACTAAAATCGCTCAAAATTTATTTCAACCTTGTAAGGATAGCAAACAACACCATGTAATGTTTCCTGAACTTTATTCAGTAATTTCAATTTATTTATTGCTCAAAATGTTCCGTTTGAAATCCCATACAAACTCTTATATTTGTAAATACATTGATATCCAAATATTATGCTTGGGTTTCCTTTGGCCGTGGATTGAGTATCATGAAACCAAAACCAAGCAATTACAATGGCCAATCACCACCAAATGTAAACAACACAATGATCCAATGGGAACTCGAAGCAAATACACGTCACCGGCGCCAAGCGCGGGGAAAACGCGAGTGACCAAGTCGTGCTTGGTTTTGGTTTTGCATCTGATTAGTCGAGTAGGTGGCGCGAGTTTTTTTTTAACCAATCAGCAGAGCGTAGAAAGGCAAAACCCAAGCAATTCAGTGATTACTTTTTCGACACTCAAATTTCAAAGATGCACTAATTGATATTTTTGTTCTCTTTTTTGCAGAGAGTTGCTGATAGACGAGAACGGGAACTTAAAGGAGAGAGGTGCTATTTTAAAGATGCCCAAGTATGCCAGAACCTTGGAGAGAATTCGCGATGACAGCAAGAGCTTCTACACTGGTGACCTGGCGAAGGACATAGTGAAAGACATTCAAGATGGTGGAGGCATAATTACGCTTGAGGATTTGAAAAACTACGAAACAGTAGTTCGTAGGCCGCTGTCTTCGAAGATGGGAAATTACAACGTGGCTTACGAACCCACCCCCGGTGGTGGCGCTGTTTCGTCATTAATTCTTAATATTTTAAAAGGTAATTATTTGTATGTGTGTTGTACGTAGGTGCTAGCCATGAGTAGTGAGAGTCTTTGAGTCGTTTTGCAAGTCCAATGGCTCTGTGGGAGACGCGGTGGCCTAATGGTTAGCTCGATGGCCTGGGTTCTTGTGTACATGTGTTCTTGGGCAAGACACGTTACTCTCGCAGTGCCTCTCACCACCCATGAGTATAAATTGGTACCGGTGAACTGTTAGGGCAACCTGCGGTGGACTAGCATTTCATTCATAAGTTACTCCTACATGTAGTCGCTTAATGCTAATGAAAGAAAAAACACCCCGCTCAATGTCGTTTTTATGGTCACAAGTCATCCTTGTGACTATAATTTTGAAAACGCGGCAAGGAAAAGTGCGTAACGAAAAGTGGATGAAATTGCAGCTGCCCAGGGCCTGGTTGTTCAAAGGATGGATAACGCTATCCACCGGATAAATCTCTATCCAGTGGATAGCGTACGTAGTTTGTTTTCTTAACACTTATCCACTGGATAGCAATTTATCCGGTAAATAGAGTTATCGATCCACCCTTTGAATAACCCGGCCCAGGTAGATATCATTGTTATTTCCTATCTTGCAGGCTACAATATGACTGCTGCCTGATCGCAAAGATCTTAACAGCTCGGGTCCTGACCTACCATCGAATAGTCGAGGCGTTTCAAGTTTGCTTATGCCTACAGGTGCGCTTCTCGGGACGAGGATTTCTGGGACGTCGAGAGGTAAGGCGTTTATGTAAGGATATGATGGAAATTGTTCTTCAAAAACCGTGGTGAGGCGAATGCGAAAACAAAATAGCGCGATCTACGAGGCAGCGTCGCTACCTCGTGGCTTCCCCGCTCACCGCTCGTTGATCGCGCCGATGATTTTATAGCGGGACGGGAACCTGGGAATAAAGGGGGCGAGAAGACCGGGGGGATGTAATATTTTGCACTGAGGAAAAAGTACAAAGAGGCGGAAGCCACTAAGGAATGGGCGAGAATCGGGAGTATAATGTACGGGAAGCGGGAAGCCGCAGAACTCCCCCTGTTTCCCCCACTGTTCCCTCGCCCTAAAATTTAGGGCCCCACCTTATAAACAGGTCTGGATCCGCCACTGTAATATGTACTTGAAATAAGATTTTAAGCCCCCCCCCCCCCCCCCCCCTCTTGAGTGACTTATTTTTCCCCCATCCTTGCTTTGATTTTACTTTATGTCCCCCTCTCTGGTTTTCCAGCCCCCCCCCCCCCCCCCCCCCCACCTTCCTGGTAATTATTGCACAGTCCTTTAGTTGCTGTCAGAGACTAAAATACATATTTTCCTTCTCTCGATCAATTGTTAAGAATATGACCAACCCCGCCTTCGGTGAAAGTCTTCGTCAAAGGATCTACGATAACAGAACCTTCGACGACTACAAATACTACGGAGATTTCTACTCCAGCACAAATACCGGAGGGACATCGCAACTTATCCGTTATTTCCCCGGACGGCGATGCGGTCGCCGCCACCAACTCGATAAACCTCTAGTATGTATCAGCGTCAGCTCACTTGAGAAAGCCTGGGACCAACGTGGGGAGGGGGGGAGGGGGGAGGAGGTCTACAAAAAGTTATAGTCCTGGGCAGAAGGGGAGGAGGAGGATGGTGGGGGATAGAGGTATTGGGGTGGAGGGAAAGGTTGAGGGCAAGGAATCGTACTCAAAACTCATTAATAGTTCATCAAGTTTATTATAACAAAGGAAATCGCACTCTAGTAGTTTTAACCTGAAAAGCACGATAACTATTTCAAATATGTGTGTTCGTTGTGCGTTATACAGTCGAGGGAACAAGAGCCGAGTTTGGAAAATCTTCGTTGAAGAGTTTCCGATTTTCATTGTCCAGTCAAAAACTAGCGCGAGCACACACGAGTACTCTCTCCGAAATCGCGCCAGCATAGCGCAATGAGCATACGTCATGTTGCTCAGCAACCTCAGGGACGAAAACCGCGGGCTCAGTCCTGTCTCGGAGGCGGGGAGTTCGCCATTAACTTGTTCCCTTGACTGTACGGAAGTGTCCGCCATAAATGAGAGAATTAAGTACAGCAGGGAACAATTGCAGGTGTCTTGTTTCAGAGATGCGTTTCGTTAAGAGAGAGAGTCCTCGGTGAAGAGCTCCCTACCGATTATTGATTGATTTTTGACAAACTTTTCTGGTGGCTATCGTTTCAACTGGCCAATCAAATGCAAGAAACTGATGAGAGGCTCCACGTTTACGTTCTGACAATTGACATCTCCGCCTCCCACCATTCCTACAATTTGATTTTCTAGTTTAAATATGGAATACAATGCAATAATACACAGAGTGGTTGTCCATTCTCCCGAGCCAGGGGCTCATGATAAAAGTGCTCGACAACAGAAAATACAAAACTAATAATACATAAGAAAATTAGTTAAGTAATGGATTTAAAATTTAAATATAATTATAATTATAGGGATAATATTTTAAGAGTGTATCGATAAGTAATGACTATAATAACACGAATTTAATTAACAATGGGAGAATAAATCTAAAAAAAGAAAGTTTTCAAAAATATGTCAAAAAGTTGTCAAAAATTAATCAAAAACTTTGTCGAGTGGTAACAGTAGGCTGCTCTTAACAGTAACCGCCAGTGTACACACTCGAAAGAAAAGAAAATATTGAGGAAATGAGACCATAAATCTTCCCCGTTATTCTTCGTAATTCATCTTTCTACTTGCAGCTTTGGTTCAAAGTATCGCTCTACACGCACCGGTATCATTTATAACATACGAAATGGACGACTTCTCGACTCCGGGTAAAAAGAACACTTTTGGTGTGGAGCCGTCACAGAGTAACTATATCGAGCCTAGAAAACGAACCCATGTCCTTCAATGAGCCCTTCCATATTTGTGGACCACAAAGGCATCCCTCATTTAGTGGTTGGAGGCCTCGGGCGGCACGAAAATAACAACTGCCATCTCATTGGTGAGAATTTTGATTGAGAAGTTTTTTAAATATATTCAGTGTTTTTGTATAATAAGTAATCGCAAGAGAATATGAAGGGTATATTCTCTTGGTAATCGCATGGAGCCGCCGTAAAATTAAGGATTAATGTCACGCGTGTTTTAAGAAATTTGCAAATTCTGAAAACACAAGTGATATTAATTCTTAATTTTACTCGGCTCCAAAGAACAAAATTAGTGCGATAAAGACATCGGGTGGTCTTCGGCAATCTTCGGGAGGCTATCGAAAATATTTGCTGACCTTCCGATCACGTTCGAAAATCGTCGGAGGACTTCGGGTGATTTCGGAAATCTTCGGAAGGGTTCGGGTAAACTTTGCACTCTTCGGAAGTCCTCGGGCGATTCGGAAATTTTTTGGAATAATTTTGCCCTTAACGAAAAATGCCCTCTGTCTTAACCAATCAGAATTCAGTAATTTGGCCCTTTATGTTACATTGTATGAAACTACCGTGTATTGCAAGGATTTCTCCCACTAAGAAAAGAGAGATAGGCAAGCGTTGAAAACGTAAACCCGTGCTTTCACCGCCAAGAGGTTACGAGCTACAATCGCGGACAAAACCTGTTGACACAAGTAGATACCCACGCGTACTTGTAACACACTTTTCAAACATCTCTTAGCTCACAAGCCGGGGCAAACATATTTTTTATCCCCTTCACCCCCTGTTTCAATGTTTTTTTCAGAGAGCTTTCAATTCATCCTACATCTTTTTTACACCAGAACAACATTGATATGGGCGGAGGGGAGTTGACGAATAAGCTTCTAATCATGCAATAATTTAGTTAAAACTAAAACTAAAATTTTACCAATTCCACTATTGCAAGACACTTAAAAGTGTCTCAAGAGTATTGTCCCGCGATTGTAGGTTGTTGCTGTATGGAATATTTAACAATTATCCGCCGAAGGCGAAGTGAATTCCCCGAGACGAAGTCAAAGGGAATATTCACGAGTCTGAGGCGAATAATTGTTTTATAATTATACAAATCCCAGGAAAGGTCGAATTTCTCCGAGGAAAATAGAATAAAACGAAAATGTTCCGCCATTTTTTGCCCGAGACAAAAAAAATGAAACTTCGCGGTATTTCCAAATAAGGTATAGAGGGTAATATTGCCTCTGAGACCATAGAGCAACGGTGAACCAATCAAATTGCTTGGAAATGCATTATCCTATGGTTAGCATATTATAATTCCGTTTATATTAGAACCGCGATGACTTTCATTAAATCTTTCATGCCTGGTATGATATAACACGAGGTAACATGAGAACAAAGTTTTAACTAGGACTCCAGTGCCATTTACAGCGACTTTGGAACGAACTTATCCCAAATAAAACCTCTACCACCTTCCGCGGAGATTCGTAACCCGAGTCTTTTCATCCGGGGTAATTGTCGGTTGCTTTAGATCACCCGAAGTTTTCCTTGCATCCTCTGAAGATTCCTTGAAGATTTACTCATGCTTATTTTATCAAAATTGCACTTGAAACTGTATCTACCTTTTTACTGGTTTAGGTTGTGATGAATTACCTCTGGTTTAAACCGAACTTTATCGGAAGCCGTAGTCGAACCCAGGCTCCATCATCAGTTACTTCCAGATTACATTCGTATCGACAAAGACTTCCCCATGCCCCTCAACATCCAAGCAGGACTGAAGAGGCTTGGGCACAAGATTAACATCTTTCCTGGCTTCGCCGTTGTCCAGGCAACGGCCACTAATCCTGATGGGAAGCTGTATGGCAAAGCGGATCCTAAGAAGCATTCATGGGCGGCAGGATTTTAAAAACTGAAGAGAACAGAGGTCGTAGTATAACCGAAAACAGTATATTAATAATACAAATGTTCTTGAATGTAATCAGTCGGGGAAATAAGTATACAAGTTGAGGGCGAAATCCCGTCTCCGAGACAGAAATATAATGAGCCTGTGGTTTTCGCCCCTGACGTTGCCAAGCAAACATAACGTATCCTCATTGCGCTATGCTGGCATGATATTTTTCGGTGTATACTCGCGATATTGCTTTTTGGACGATATGAATCGAAAACTCATCGAGTGCTTCAACGAAAGATTTTCCCAAAATGAAACTTGTTCCTCGACTGAAATACAGTAGTTTTCTGAATTGATGATTTTGCGTATTCCCTGTTAGGCCAGGGTCGAGACAGGGGTTAATGTTGTGAAGGACAAAGCTGTTCTCCCCAAAGCCCAGAATTTGGTCATTTCACGTCGTTGTTTTGCAGAGGACAGCTGGGAATGTCCCAAGAGGTTTATAGCACGTGAAAAGCTATTGTGCTAGTAACTAAACCTTTTGTTACTCAACAAGATGTCTCTGACAACATGTCCTGACAATTTTTTTGGAAAATGTTGGGACATTTCAAACCGACAGACAGACAGACAAACTGACTGACTGACTGTCAGACAGACTAACAGACTGTCAGACTGATTGTCTGATTGACTACTAAGTTCCCCTCTAGACATTAGATATGTTAGAAGAGTTCTATAGTTAATTAGACCTTTGATGTTGGTTCCATTTTCAACTCTAGAAGATGTGGTTTGGTCAGGTCAATCATGTTGGAGAGCTTTTAATTTTCTTCATTCGTACAACAGTTGTACAGTACTCGTTGAGAAGGATGATCATGGTTTGATATAGGGTCCGAGACTTTTAATTAAGTAAAACTTGTATAGCCCAATCTAGTTTTTTTCATATGCGGGTTACAGACTTGTTTACTAGCTGTAACTGTACTGATCCATTGGCCGTCGTGTATCGATTTAGAGCGTTTTGACATATCCTATTAATAATAATAGTGAAAAAACGAGATTAGGAATGGACGCCAATACTTTTATGTAGGCGCTGGTTTTAGCAGATTTGCTAACTCAGTAACAAAATAATTGCGTGTATTTTTAGATTCCCAATGTACGGCAGCAATGCTTCACATTTTTCTTAACGTTTTCGTTTTACATAAGATATCGCTCTTCTTTTATAAAGTAGTCGCTAGCGTTTGAATGTTCACAGTCTCCAATCGCCGATCGAGCCGCCATCTTGAATATAATTGATGGCGAACAAAATCTTGGGAGAGGTCAAACCGCCATGAATAAAAATAGAAGGACTGCTAAGTCGCCAATCCACCGTAAAAAAGATGGCGGCGGTACATTTTACCACAATACCTTGCGAACCTAAATTGCGAAATTCGTTCCTGTAGTAACAACATTGTGTATGCTAGGTTTGAAGTTTTTAGAACTTTTCTGTGCGGTTTTTTTATGAGCGTTTTGAGGGTTTTCGTGCGCTAAGAATTGTGGGTAAATGTACTAGTCGCCATCTTTTTTCTTACGGTGGATTGAGTTGTATTGTTATTATTATACTTTCTTTCTGTATCTGAGTGGATATATAATAAATTCACTGAGGCGTTCTTAACCAATATTCACTTTACTGAGTCGATATTTATATATAGCTACTACACCCACCATCCATGGCGAATATAAATTTTATTTCCCAACTAGATGCGGCTTGAAGATATGAATTTTATTTTCGAGTAGCACAATACTGTTTTTTAAAACACGAGGAAATAAAATTCATATCTTCAAGCCACTGTGCAAGTTTTCTATTAAAACACAAATTATTTCAAAGTTTAAACAAGGCGGGAAATGCCGTCATCGATATCTCACAAGTGAGGATGTGGAAAATACGCCACTAGGGTCCCGGATGTAGTTTCGTATGAGTTTTACAAGTGGTCTATTTTCCACTCGTGTCTATGTTTTAGCCAATCTTAAACAGTCGATTTAAAATTCGTATTAAATAATCTACAATGAATTAAGATTTCTCTGGAAGCAAAGGATTTGTGTTGGAGCAGGGCACCCGCGCGTGTTTTCCCGCCATTCGTGACGTCATTCGTCCGTCTGTACTCTAATAGATGACAGTTCTAAGCCAATCACAGCGCGAGATTTACACAGCAAATTATATAAATAATAATATCCACCTTAGTAAATTTGTACCTCTGGATAATGATTTTTCTAGCTTTCTGATTGGTTCCCTCCTCTATGGATCTCAGCCATTATCCTTAAGTTGACCAAATATGGAAAAATTATGAATTTCTTGTACTTGTATATCCAACAAGGGGCGAAAGGAATAATTGTTTGATTAAAAACGTCGCTAGCTTTATGTTAAACTTCGGTATTACTTTTTAAAAATTTATATATCGACTGAGTGATTTTTCAGTTCAATCTAAATGAAGCATGATTTGTATGAAAACGGCGGCAAAAACTGCTGGCGCGGTGTCCGTTTGCAAGTTGAATGAAAAGAGAGCAAAACAGAATTTTAATCTTCGCTCTGTGTCTTCTAAAGTTTCGTATATTCTGGAAAATTGTGCAAATGGTTTAGCTTAAAATTGGAAGATCAGAAATAATTGTGGAGCTGAACATTATATTCATTTTACAAGTTGAATGAAAAACCAGCGAAACTGAGCCAGTTAAAATCACGTTCACTGAAGTAAAAAGCAAAGGAAAAACGTCAATATCTACATGGATGGAAAGAAAAAGAGTGATTGCTCGAAGATAATTTCACTGTGAAGCGGTCCTCGATTGTACCATCACCAACGCTTGACGATCGACTGCGATATTTATGCTTTCTCGTTCCCGATAAATTTATTGTGCTGATTTTGAAAGCTTATGGAATTGACAAGCCTCTTCGAAATACAAGGTAACAATACTGAATGGATTAAGCTTAAAATTGTAGTGTAAACAGGTTTTCATCAGAGGTCTACCTCTGTTTTCATTCAGTTTAAATCTGTGCAGATTTGTATTGGTTTCAGTTCGGGACTTCTAGTAAACAAAGTTTGTTTCGGGCTTCCTTCAGTGCTCGTTCAGTTGCATTTGTTGTTCATTTGTAGGCATGTATTTTTCTTGGAGCGGAAATAATTTTTTTTTCATTTTCCGGTTATTTGAGTGTTTGAAAATTTACTAAAACAGTTATTCTTCTCGGACTTGCCGGATATGAGCTGATTATAACCAACTCGGCGAAGCGCCTCGTTGGTTATATATATCAGCTCATATCCGGCGCGTCCTCGAAGAATAACTGTTAATTATTTGATTTCGGAAATACATGTATTCACAGCCTTGTAAACTCGTGATGTCTGGAAAAAAGGTTTTGCTTATCAAATTTGAGGGCTGGTAGATGTTCTGGAAATAAACACAATTTGACTTTAGACTATTCCATTCATGTATCTGTAAATTTCCTTATCGGCTTTGATAAAGTTTTACAAACGTGACTCTACTGCAGGATTAACTAACAAATAATACCCTCATTGGTACACTCGAAAGGCTAAAGAGGCCATACATATAAGACTCCATCCAAATAAAATATACAGTAGTCAAAATTGATCAACTACTATATCTAGACATGTATTCAAATTAGCTTTGAAAAGAAAATTAAGGATTTGCCCGCTTCCTGTATCGTTTTTGATATTGGTACCTTGACGGTTTCTCGTTCACAAAAGTAGTTTTGTTCATGCAGGTTTGTGTTGACTGTTGAGTGTCTCAGTGACTGTCAGATGATTGGATCGTCTCTATGTCGTTTATTTCATTTGGAGTTTCTTGTATTATATTTTGGTAGAAAAGATCGCCGACAGCCGCAAACATATGACTGTGCCATACATGTACCTCCAGTTCTCACTAATATCGTTTTCTTTTTGCATCTCAAAGGCAAGTTATGATAGACTTTTACCGATTGTGCTCGTTAAAGTGGTATTTTATGCTCCTGGCAGTGCTCGTTTTTTCTCAAAATTATGCTAAAATTATGGCTCATTTTGTGAAATTATACTACATCTGTCAGGCTGCTACTGTCAGTTTTTTGTGCATGATTCATCGCAGACCCCATCGCATATCGGCCAAAAAAATCTAGCCTGTTCCAGGCTCTCGGATAGTCCTTTTTCGCTTCGTCCCCACTATCCGAGAGCTGGAACAAGCTAAACAAATCCCGCTTCTGTGTAATTCAACTTCGCAATAAACTTAGGCAGGGGAGGAGAAAGGAGAATGCCGGTTACTGACGGAGTAACGGTCACTATAAACGTCGACAGTACCTCACTGATCTAGTCGATTGCAAATTTCAAATTTCACGTATTACATTGTAGTTATTTTTTTACTCTGGTTGTTTTACTTAGACTTGCCACAAGTCGACTTCTTTACACCAAAACGCGAAAAACCTTGTTTTGATCTTTTTGTCCTCCGTACCAGTCTCTCACTCGTGCCTTTGTGTAAGAGTTGCCTGCGGAGGAGGCTACTCCAATCTCACATTTTTAAAATTCTTCATATTTTAAAATCACGCTATAGTGTCAGTCACGCAGTTGGCGGTCTACCACTTTGTCGTAGAATAGCAGGAGGAGAGCGGTGTAATAACTCAATGCTGTACAAATGTACTTTTAATCATATCGCTCGCTCGAAGTACACGAGCTCTGAAAACTCGTATGCCCATATAAGGTATGACATCCCCCTCTTTTCGTTAGGAGGCAAGATCCTTTGTAACTCAACATGATATACATATAAATCAAAAGTAAGAACTGATAAAATAAACAGACAGTTCAATGTAAACAGTTATCTCATGCTGAGATTGGTCACTATGCTTGTCTCAGTGTTCATGCTGCATTCACTCCGTAAACTTGGTTGGGACTTGTGTAATACGTCCTGCTCTAGTAATCTGACTCTTTGGCTGGTACAAGACTTCCCCCTCCTTTACAACAACAACATGAGATGGGGGACTTGGCTGCGCCGCTGGGTTGTATGGTTGTTGCGCCAGAACAGGTGAAGGTGGTGCTGGTGTGCTCGAGATTGGATTGGTCTTCACTGGCGTAGGGGGTGTGGCAACGTGAGGTGCAGGCAACAAATCTGGAGGTACTGGATCCTTAGGCAACGAATCTGGAGGTACTGGAGATGCAGGCAGCAAATCAAGAGGTACAGGCATTGGATCACTAACAGCCGTAGGTGTTGTGTCACTTTTGCTCCTTGGCCTCAAATGCTCCCTTGTCCTTTGGTAGATCTTGCCTCGAATGTCTACTAAGTAGGTTCTGGGACTCTGGATAGGCTGAGGTCTGTTTAGTACGACCGCTGGCTCCCATATGTTCTTTAGAGAGTTTCGTACAAACACCGGTTCCATATTGTTCAGGATCCGTTTATCACCTCCAACGCGTCTGTCGTAAAACTCGGCTTGTTTGATTTGGCGCTGCTGGTTTGCTTCCAAGTGGATGTCATTCTTCGGATGTTTAGACTTCAGGATACTTCTGGCACTCGGTAGCATGGTCTGGGGTTTACGCCCAAACAGTAATTCATAGGGCGAAGGCATCTGATTGTCCAGCGGAGTGGTACGGTACATCCATAAAGCTGTGTAAGGACATTCTTTGCTTTCCAGTGCTTTTGTCAACAAAGACTTGCAGGTTCCGATTGTTCTTTCGGCTAAGCTGTTTGCTTGGTGGTGGTACGGAGAACTGAAAGATAGTGTAATTCCACTTTGTTCGCATTTTGCCTTGAACTTCTCGCTGACATATTGTGATCCGGAATCAGAGATGATCGTAGTCGGTAAGCCATATTCGGCGAAGACACTTGTGAAGTGGTTGCATATGGTATTGGCTGTTATGTCACTTAAAAGCCTGATCACAGGGAACCTGGAATAGTAATCAACAATCATCAGATACTTCTTTCCGTTAAACTCGAATATGTCTGTTCCCAGTTTTTCCCATGGCCGAGTTGGAAGATCGGGTTGTATTATTGGCAGCTTTGGTTGGGCTGGTAGGTGTTTATTGCATAAACCGCAATCCTTCACCGTCTGTCTGATCTCGTTGCAGATCCCTGGCCAAAACACAGACTCTTTGGCTAGTAGGATACACTTGCTTTCGCCCATGTGACCCACGTGGATGGTCTGTAGGACTTGGTTCTGCATGGATTTAGGTATGACTATCCTGTTACCCTTAAGCACTAAGCCATCTTCCAGTACAAGATCACACCTGAAGTTCCAGTATTCCCAGAGTTCTTGTGGGCATTGTTTTCTGTAGGGTGGCCATCCATTGTAAATGACATCCTTCAGCAGGTTCATGGTAGGGTCTTGGGCGGTAGAAGATCTCACTGCTGTTAGATCAATGGGGCATGAAACAAAGTGAATGTTGCTCTCGGGTAAGAGGTCATCACGTTCTGAGGTTTCAATCGTGTGTACACCTTTCTTAAAGCACACGCGTGACAAGGCGTCGGCGACTGGGATTGACTTTCCTTGTTTGTATTGGACTTGGACGTTGAACCGTAGGCATCTGAGTAGCATTCTTTGTAATCGAGCCGGGGCTTCTGCTATGTTTTTCTTAAAAATCTGCTCCAGGGGAGAGTGGTCGGTTTCAACTACTGCATGTCTGCCCAGTAAGTAGTATTCAAACTTCTCTAGACCATACATGACTCCCAAACATTCACGCTCAATGTTTGAGTACCTGGATTCAGCGCTGGTAAGCGATCGGGAAGTCATAGCAACAATGTTCTCATTGCCTTGAGAGTCTATCTGTCTGAGCCAGGCTCCCACGCCCATTTGGCTTGCATCACACTGTAGGATCGTTGGTGTAGTTGGGTCAGGGTCATAGTACGAAATGATTTTGACTGAGCAAAGTTCTTCCTTTATCTTGTCCAATGCTTCTTGATGATGGGATTCCCATGTGAAATGAGAATGTTTCTTTGTCAGTTCCCTCAAAGGTGACGTCATCTCGGCTAACTTCACCGAGTATCGATTGAGGTAAGTCACCATTCCTAGAATGGTTTGGAGCTCTTTGACATCAGATGGGGTCTTGATGTTGCGCATTGCTTCAAGTTTATTCGCAGCTGGCTGGATTCCTTTCTCTGTTAGCGTGTGGCCGAAGAAATCAACTTGCGGTTTCTTGAATTGCAGCTTCTCAGAGTTCAAGCTGACATTGTGTTGTCGAGTGGCATGGAGCATTTTAACGAAAGCCTGGTCATGTTCTTGTTCAGTTGAACCACATATCACAATATCATCAGCTATTCCTGTTACGTTAGGAATGTTCTTGTAGACATCATCAAGTTTGCGCTGGAAGATGTCCTGAGATAGAACGACTCCAAATGGTAATCTCTTGAACCTGTACCTCCCAAACGGGGTGTTGAATGTACACAGCCGGCTGGATTCGTCGTCCAGTTCGACATGCCAATAACCTTTCTTTGTGTCAACAACTGAGAAATACTTCTTTCCATGCAGCGATGGTAGGAGCTCATCGATGGTTCTGCTGTAGTAGTGTTCGCGACGTATGTTCTTGTTTAGGTCTTTGGGGTCAAGGCAAAGTCTCACTTTCCTTTCTCCACCTGGAGTGTCCTTGATGTTACACACAATGGAGTTGACCCAGTCGGTTGGTTCTTTTACTTCTGTGATGACGTCATCGGCGATCATCTTGTCAAGTTCAGCCTTATACAGAGGTAGTATATGCACCGGGACAGTACGTGGGGCATGAACAACAGGGACAGCATTGTCAGTCAATTGGATGTGGTATTTCTCTCCTGGGAAGCGGCCTAGCTTATCAAAGCAGTCCTGGTATTCCTCCAGTATGGTTGATTTTGATAACTTGCCTTGTTGCGCAGCTGTTTCAACCTTGGAGGTGTGCTCAGACAGGTCCTTGGTCGTAGGCGTAGCCGTAAATTCATCGATGTTTGCTGTGATAATTTCAAGTTCCTGGGATTGGCTGCAACCAAGCATGGATGGGCTGCCTGGTGCGTCTACGATGTTGAACTTGGTATGAATGGTTTTGCCTTTGAAGGAAATGTCTAGGAAGGCTAACCCAATGTTGTCAATTTTGGCGCCTCCATAGCCCCTTAGAATATTATTGCAAGGCAGGATCTTGATAGGGAATGGGAAGTCTTCAAGATCTGTTGTAGTGATTACACAGGCATCTGCTCCTGTATCCACCTTCAGCTTGATGTCGTGGAGCTCATTGATCTTGACTGTGGCATAGATTCTGTCTCGGTGGCTGTTTATGTCATGCAATGAAATTTCGCAAGGCTCACAGTCCTCGGTTGAGGTAACTGTTCCTAGGAACACGTTGATGGGTTCGGTGTCACTCGCGCCTTCTTCATCATAGTTAAGGGCATCGTAAGGATCTTCGAAATAGTCTTCGTCCTCCAGATGGATATCTTGGCCCTGGTATTCAGGACTGTCTACTACTTCGTGGAGTTTCTGTAGCCGTTTTTTCATGCATACCCTCGCATAATGGCCGGTTTTGCCACAGTATTTACACTTCGAATTCTTGGCGGGGCAATGCGCAGATTTTTCATGGCTGTTTCCGCATCTAAAACAACCTTTTGACTTGAATTGAAATCGACGGGGTTTACCTTTGAACGGTTGATTCGAGTTGGCAGATTCTTGTCCGTGTTGAACTGTATGGAGATCGGCCGGCTTGTCTTCACCTTGAGTAATGATCTTCATTTGGGCCTTGGTACTCTCGTCAACTTTGGCCAAGTCGTAAACTTGCCTGAATGTCAGAGTGTTCCCTAGCGCTATCGCATCTTTGCGCACTTTGTTTGATTCGACGCCAAACACGAGTGTGTCTCTGAGTGTGCTTTCTTTGACAGCCGCGTCGTATCCTCCATCATCTATTAGCAGACGTGCTTCAGTTACAAATTCCTCAAACGGCTTATCTCCCTGTTTGAGACATCTGAGTTGGTATCTAGCTAGGATCTGATTGCTTTGTGGCTTTGTGTACGCTTCTAACGTTGCCAGAACCGGGACGATCTTGAGATTATCGCCATCGTTGGCCCATGTGGTCGTGTTGTAAATTTCGAGGCCTTTATCGCCTACCCACAGCAGCAGCAATCTGACTTTCTTTGCTTCTTCGACTTTGTCAAGTGGCCCAGCGAAGACTAGTTCGCATTTTTGCTTGAACAGTTTGAATCTCTTGTGTACATCTCCTGGACTGGTCCAGTCTATGGAAGGAGGTTTGAATCTGTCGGCCATGTTGTGCTTTTGCGGAACGCGCCGATTGAAGCTCGAAGACTTGAAATATTTGAATATTTGAAAACTTGAATACGGTCTTTCGACTCCTGGAGGATCAGTAATCCCACGCTTCTAACACCATGTCGTAGAATAGCAGGAGGAGAGCGGTGTAATAACTCAATGCTGTACAAATGTACTTTTAATCATATCGCTCGCTCGAAGTACACGAGCTCTGAAAACTCGTATGCCCATATAAGGTATGACACACTTAACCCATAGTCCTTTGCCGTCCAGTCCTTCGTTGAGCAGTGCCAGTGAGATCCGCACAAATTGCCTGAAATTCTTAGTATATTCACTGTAAATATCGCGATAAAACATGTCCTTCATCGAGCAAAACTGGCAGACATCACGACCAGGGATAAGAGAGCGAAACAAGTTTATGTTCAACAACACACTCATGAGCGATGTGAAGTTTGTTGCTCGAGGGAACGAAAGTGAAAGTAAACAAGTGATTCCTGCTCACAAGTTTGTGCTGTCGATTAGCAGTCCTGTGTTTGAAGCCATGTTTTACGGCCAGCTGGCGGAGACTGGAGACTCCATTGAACTGCCTGACTGTGAGTACGAGAGTCTATTGGAATTGTTTCGTTATATGTACAGTGATGAAGTGATCTTGAGCGGAAGTAATGTGATGGGAGTGTTGTATTTGGCGAAGAAATACATGGTGCCTTCACTGGCTGATAAATGCACTGAATATCTGCAAGATAACTTAGATCCATCAAATGTATTCAGCATCCTGTCATCTGCTGAGAAATACGAAGAGAAAAACTTGGTGGATCGATGCTGGGAAGAGATCGATGAACAGGCAGAAGAGGTTGTGAAATCGGATACATTTGCGACAATTGAGAGGTCCTTACTTGAAGTGATAGTTGAAAGAGATACCTTGCACATTCCAGAGGTGGAATTATTCAAAGCAGTCATTCAATGGGCGGCAAAGAAAGCGGAAAAGCAGGGTCTAGTTGCAGATGGTCTAGTAAAAAGAAGAATACTCGGGGAGCGGATTGTGAAAGGAATACATTTTCCTGCCATGACGCTAGAAGAATTTGCCAGTGTGGTCCTTGATAGCAAAATACTCGCGCTAGATGAAGTCACTGACATTGTCAAATATTTTAGTGCAGTGGAAAGTTCTTCAATGGGATTTCCAGTATCGAAGAGAGCTGCTAGTTACCTTCAACGTTGTTGTAGATTTGGCTCAGTGGCGCTATCAGGTTGGAAAAATGGAACTAGCAAGCTAATTTTTCTCCGTAGACAAAAACATATTATTTCATGGAGTCTACTTGTTTGGTTGTAAGGGTAATAATGATTATTCTGTGACTCTTACGATTAAACATTTGCCTGATGATACTGTTGTTGTATCTAAAAATGGCAATACATTTTCATCTGTGCAACACCAATCTGAGAATTATTGGGGCTTTGATGTTCTGCTCGATCAGCCAGTTCCTTTGATTAAAACACATAGGTATCATATTGAAGCTGCCATAACTGGGCCTGATTCCGCTTTTAGTGGAAGGCATGGCAAAAGTCCTGTACAGTGTTTCCGGCGTTACATTTAATTTTGAGAACAAAGAGGATTGGACTGAAGGGTTTGCTGGAACTGGAATTACACAGGGACAACTGCATGAATTTATCTTTAGCCTACATGTATGAGAATTTCAATAATACAGGCTTATCCTGTGTAGGCCTTCATTTTGTGTTGTTAGGATTGAAAATGTATGTAAAGAAATGAGGATTACTTTTTTAAGCAAAACAACTGCCTCAGTCTTTTTAAATATTACATTTTTGCAAGTGTCATTTCTTTGGCCGAAATCAGAAGTTTAAACCAGTATTTTAAGCGTAACTGAAAATTATGTTTCTAGGTCTGTACTCTATAAAAATAATGTAAAAGGCATGTTCCTTCTCTGTTTTGTTATCAGTATAGGGTCACTGTAAGTAAAGGCCATGGCCCCAGTTATATTAGCTACTAATAATTCATATTTGTAATGCCCCTTATTAAACAAGTCAGTGGTGTATCAGTGATTCTCTGATTGATTTTATGATTGATTGATTGATTGACTGACTGACTGTGTGACAGACTGACTGATTGATTGATTGACTGACTAACTGACTAACAGACTGACTGATTGACTGACTGACTGACTGATTGTCTGACAGACTGACTGACTGTCAGACAGACAGACAGACTGACTGACTGTCTGACAGACAGACAGACAGACAGACAGACAGACTGACTGTCTGACAGACTGACTGATTGATTGATTGATTGATTGATTGATCAATTGATTGAATCATTAGCTCTTTGCCGGAGCAAAGTGTTGTTCCGACAAAGGGCTAACACTCGAAACGTCAGCTTTCCAAATTCGCTATGGCGGTTAATATACCTTGTCCTGGGTTAGGCTGTCCCAACACAACAGTTTCCTTAGAAACTAACCGCTTTGTTGATTGATTGATTGATTGATTGATTGATTGATGGATGGATTAACAGACAGATGGACAGACTGACGGACTGATTGATTCATTGATTAATTAATTAATTGATCGATAAATCAACTGATGAATGAATGACATTCGCAGAAAACATAGGTGGCAAGCGCTGAAGAGGAAGAAGTTCCGCACCAGATGGAGAGCTACGAGTAGTCCCTAATTTTTCTCAGATCGAGCAGGCGGGTGCGCGCGAAGCCCGCCTGCTCGATCTGAGAAAAATTAGGGACTACTCGTAGTCTAGCGGTATGCTGGTGTAGCTGCTATTGATGCTGAATATCAGCAAGCAGTGTCAGAATGTACTATTGGTGTAGTCATGCGCCTTGTTGTCAGTGAATACCCAGGAGCCCATAACGCGGAGAAAGCAACTTCCGTATTACGTCTGTATTATTAATTTTTTAGAAAGCGTTTTCCCGCCTCGAGGTTTAGTTTTTGAATTCATACGGTGGCCTAGAAGTGCAAGACAAAATGATTTAACAAAGAATTGCTTTGCAAATTATTCTTCCAAAACAATTTCCTTGTCTTAAAAAAAATAACTGTTCAAATAGAGATTTCTTTTTGTATAAATCATGAACAAGTATTCCCTAATAGTATTTCTGTCTCTCTGAGTAAGTCCCCCCCCCCCCCCCCCCCCACTTCATCCCCATGTACATAGACTTTGCCTCTGCGGCAACCAAGCAGGGACTCATGAATTGACTCTACGCTGGGCCAGCATTTCTAGCATAAGCGAAACTTGTACATACGCGAACCAATTATACCCACCATTATTTAGACGGAATCCTGAAACATTTTCCTGTTGTTTAGTTGCGACAAAAGAAATAAATCAACAAGGCTTGCGTATCCAGGGCTAATGTCAAACAAAATGGTCAATGTCAATGTTTTCAATGGCTGGCTGTCTCTACATGTTGCTCTTCTTTGCATATTTTTGCATATTTTTCATTCGAGTCAGTTTTTAAAATACCAACCAAGGCGTTTCTATAGGTGTGCGCAAAATTAGGCTCGCTTTAATCCGTAGACTGGTTGCAGGACTAAGATTGCGATCTGCAGAGGTTGTGGTCACTGAACTGAAGAAAAACGCGAAAGGCTGTTTAACATTAAGGAAAAATGAGCAGTGGAAAGTCGGCAAACGATGTGGAATTCAAGGGTGTTAAATCGGACGCTCAACGCGAAAGGTAATACACTTGAAATTCGTTTTGAATCTAAGTAAGATGTGTAAAATGTCACGGGCACTTCACTAACAAAAGTGTTCGTTTTGAAATAAGAAGCTAAGGCAAAAGCACTTGTGTTGAAAATGTATTTATATTGAACCCAGTGGGCACACACCTATACAAGCTACATAAAATACGTACCGCGTCAAATGGTATAGTTTTTGAGTTGCGGTTTTCCAACGGCCAAGGTAGAGTTAGATACGGTCAAAACTGTATTGCCTCTTTCGTGCTGAAAAACTTAATAGTGTAAGATTTTTTCCTTTTGACCTGTGGTTATTTATTTATTTATGATTATTTTACCTTTTGGGTTTGATAATTCATGTCCGAAATAAGATTGCGAGTCTGAAAATGTACAGAAAAAAAATCACCAGTTGATAAGATTTTACGATTTTGAGATACGAGATTCTGCATCCACGAGATTCTGCATCCATGTCTAAAATTCAGAGGGAACCCTGTCTCCACCCCACGGAATATCGAACTTCCACTTTTGATGCATTCGTTACGATCATGAATTTATATGCTCGTGGGGTTATTTGGGATTGGAGGCGATGATGAAACTTGCAACCGAAAATTGCTCAAAAAACTGTCGACGCGCTGGTCGCTAAAATGGCTAGAAGGGAGATAATTGGTGGACTGTACAGTCGATACTCAAAAGCTCAGTATCAAACTAGATAATTCGTAGACAAAAGGAAATAATGTGATATTTATTGACTCATACGCATCTTGGAGCTTTAAAGGAGCTATGTCACGATATTTTAAGTCCTTTTTACGAAAGTGCAAAATCACCTTCAAACTGAAGAAAGCCTCAAAACAATAGTTTACTGAGGTAGAAAAACACCAAAGAGGTGATAATAAACCAAACAGGAACAAGGATGGTTGAGGATGGAGAAGATTAAGACGGTGCGAACGGCGAACTTGAAAAAATTGGCAATTTTTTTCAAGATGCGTCATCCGTCAAACTAAGCAAGGTTTGTTAGTGAAAACTGGAAGTATTTTATCGATTGTTACTGACACTGAGCCTAGGCCGGCCTGTACGCGAAGGTTCATTGTTACTATGATGGGACAGATTAGCATATTCAAGTGTCACTGGTTGTTTGTCGCAGTGTTGTAATTATTTGCTTTGTTTTAAAAGCTCAGCTTATTAATTATCTGATTTGCGACATGGTGCGATCATCCGCTACTGAGCACGCAATTTCAAATACGTGTTAACTCACGCGCAAAAAAATACATTTATCATAGTTATACAACAACGACAACAAACAACAACAACTTTATTGCAGTTCCCAAGCAATAGGAAATGTTTGTATCAAGCCAGTGCCAAACGAGAACGAGAGTTGTTGAGAGTTGGCTCTCATCATAAGAGTTTTCTTCAGTCTCATCGACTATCATCAAGCGTGGCCAAACGAGAGAAAACTCGCAACGACTCAGCAAGCAACTTAAGATTAAGTGGGAATTTCTACAACTGTTCCCTGTGTTACGGAGGATTTTTTCGCACCGTCCTTGTGTTTCCTATACTCGTCTTCTTTAATCCACCTTCGGCCAACCAAGAAAATCCTTCAGAACACAGGGATGGTTGCAGAAATTTCCACGTAATCTTAAGTTACTTTATGCAGCCGGGCCCTGGTCTCTTAGTACAACAATTACACGCTGACTTTGCCAAAACATGATTCAGTCTAATTAATTCGAAGCTATTTTGGATTGAGAGCCGGAAGTCGTATACATTGAATTCTTTGTTCTCAGAGAGCAGAATTACGTTCTAAAGGTATTTACAGACTGACAGTTCATTCGTAGTATATTGATCCATAGTGCACGTAATTGACCTCAGGTTCGTACTAAAAATAAAAGAGGGCCGGAAAGCAAGCACTTTTCTTTTCTTTTTTGTGGCCGTTTGTTTTTGTTTTCAAATTGTTTTGTTATTTTAAGAAAAAACACAACGCTTTTGAGTTTTGACCATACATGTTTCGACAGAAACTTCTGTCATCGTCAGTTGTACAATGTTCGTTAAATTCGGAATATGTTGAACTTATATACAGTGTGAATAATAGGTGTGACTTAGAATAACTTAACTAACTAGAAAATGACAGTGACAAAACAAGAACAATGAAACGTGTAATAAAGAAAACTAGCAAATAACGAAAATGCATGCACGAAAACTTAAAAAGAGAGGGACAAATTAACATGATGTACTTGTTGATTAAGAAACTGGCTTCTCCCATTTGACGTACATGGCTTCTTTAAGTTTTATTTGAAATTTAGTGGCAGCGGAGTCTAGAATAGTAAAAGACTCCGCAGAGCAGGAACTACGACATATCTCAGAATCCTTTAGGTGCTTGAAAATATGCGAGCTCTTGTCAGAAGACAGATGCTCGTGGACGCTTTTATTATTCAATCATGCGAACCACCTACTCCAGCACAAAGCACGTATCTGACCTTTTGTGACTCATACACGTACGAACTATCGTAAACTAAAAATTCCTTATACTTTAATACGTGAGCAAAATTACCATTTTGTCCGCCATTTTCTTTCGCGAAAAGGCGCGTGAGCTATCCACGTGACACTTGGCGGGACTAACCTAAATGCCATTTTTCCGCGACTTAACATGGGTTAAATGGAAATATCTCGTTCACGTTTCAAGCAATCCAAAAACTCTGCTCATCCCATGAATCTATGTTATGGGGTGTTTTGTAAATTTTTGGGTGATTTTTGGGTATATTTGGGGAGAAATAGTTTTTCTCAAAAGGAGTTGTAAAATTTAGGGAAATGAGAAATATTGAAGATTTGATGTAGTTTTAAAATTTGAATTTGAAGTTAAAAATTAGTAGATTGACATTGACAGGACAGTTGATAACCACGCAAGAGCACCCGCGTGGGTATCAACTGTCTGTTGGTGTTACAAAAATTATTTTCTTTCTTCTATTCCTTCTTTAAACCTCTTAAAATTTCCTTGAAATTTAGTGTGAAATTATATCTTCTTTGTGAGTGGGCGTGGTATTATCCGAGGGATGTTCGAGGATGGGGAGGAAATATTTTATGGTTTTTAACTCATTACGCGCCTCGTTGGCTATGGGTTGATGTACATAGATCGCTTCCGTTTATTATTCGTAAGAGTAATAAGACCATGTGCTTTAATATTGGTCAAATCCTGATGGTATGCAAGGTGTTCCTAGCAAAAATACAACATTCAGTGCACCAATATTTTCTCAGCGAGTGTACTTACATCTCTTAATTCCTAAACTCGTCAGATCAACCAAGCGACGACTCATAAGTATCCTTGTGGCTGTCACTCTAATCCATGGTGGCCATCATCATTGTACTCGCAATTGTCTTCACAAGAGACAAAGACTCTAAACCGGACATTCCCAACCCCGAGAACCCGTATTTCCCCCACCGACCGGCCCCCGGGAGCGGATGGCCCCTATAAGCACGCGGTTTGTGGCATCAGACGCCGGTCCCTGCTCGGAGATAGGCCGGGGGTCTTCTAAAGAAAAAACGGAACCGCCATGGATTCAGCGATCGCAGCCTTTGTTTTGCATCGGTGTTTACAACATGCATTCAGCTGGAGTCGGCGGTGGAGGGTTTATTGTTGTGTACAAGACGAGTACGAGGTTCGTGGAGGTGATTGACTTTCGAGAAGAAGCTCCTGGGAAGGCCAATAGAACCATGTATGTCGGAGGGGGAATGAGCTCCAGACAAGGTAAGTTAAGTTCACTTTGGGGGATTAGGCATCCTGCCTCCCCTGGACGTTTTTGTATTCGCGAACATGAAAGTATAAAGAGGGACTACTCCTTATAAGCATGTGTCGAAGACTACTCAATCAACAGGGTAAGGGGGGAGGGGATGGGAAGTCCATTCGATTCTCAATCACATATAAGAATAAAGTGATGGTCGCACCAAATAGTTTCTGCTTTCTATGCGGTCTGAGTAAACTAGGTGCAGGTAGAAAATATTTCTTCCCTCATAAAATAATAGCTAGTCCGCGTAAGCCTTCGTATTCGTAGCCTGCAATCGAGGCTCATGCTCAGGGAATATCATTTTTTTGCATTTGAAAAAGATTTCCCCGCATGAGCCTCGATTGCAAGCTGGTTCCAGTCCAACCGTGAGGATATAAATATGGTCTATTTGTAGAATTCGCGTAAAATTCCATAGCCGCCATTATAGTTACGTTGGCAACAATTTGAGTGCTATTGCGCACACTCGGTTTCACGACACTGCTTTGTCATTCGATCCAGTCCTCTCATGGGGTAAGTTGACTCACCCCACCCCGATTGTATGTGTTTCCTGTTTGACAGGTGCGACGGCCGCTGGTGTTCCTGGTGAGGTGAAAGGATTCTACGAAGCCTGGAAGAAGTACGGTAAACTGGCCTGGAAGGAGCTGGTACAACCTTCCATCGACATGGCGACAAACGGATTCCCGTTCGGATACGCTGCTTATTATGCGGCGACACGGACACGTTATACACCGATTCTCAAAGCTGATTCCGGACATAGGTTAGCTGCATTAGCGTAAATATTGACAGACTAAAAGGTCATTATAAGGGCGCTCCGTACATTAGGCAACGTGGGCTCAAAATACCATTTCCA
Source organism: Desmophyllum pertusum (assembly GCA_029204205.1). Taxonomy (NCBI): domain Eukaryota; kingdom Metazoa; phylum Cnidaria; class Anthozoa; order Scleractinia; family Caryophylliidae; genus Desmophyllum; species Desmophyllum pertusum. Next base: position 820,998 of record MU826826.1, read on the forward strand.
AGACAAAACTAGTTCCTGTCAGATATTTGTTTTCCGGCCTAAAAGGTATCGGTATAACTCTAATGGTGCTCGTTTTAGATTTATCCACCATTAAGCGGTACATATACCAAACCACGAATTTGAACTCCTACTAAAAAGGTAGGGATCACCCCCGTCGCTTTTATACGGGAGTCTCTACCTCAGGCCCACAATCCAGTGGAAACCCGATTTCTCAAAAACCCCAATAACTCGAATAAAAAGTCGTTTCCCTTGGATTTGTTTCACTCTAATGTTACCCACGATATTTCGAACTCCCGATTTCTCGAACTAATTTTCGTTTCCCTTGGAGGTTCGAGAACTGTACGAACAAGGACCCCTATTTATTCAAAACCTGGGCCGGGTTGTTCAAAGCACGATTAAGCTAATATAATCCAGGATTAGCGTGGATTTTGATTTCAGTTTTGTAACTTTTCCGTGAGGTTTTCTGTTTATATTTTTTGTCCTTCTGATTTGAATTTGACTAATCTCAAACTTTACAAAACATTAGCAGAGAAGAACACTTTTATACAAGATAAATGGAAACGCTTGATTAAATTTTAATCCTGGATTAGCGTTAATCGGCTTTCGAACAACCGGGTCCTGGAGGATATCCCCCACCAGTAACACAATAGTGTAGCTGTTCTCCTAATTAACTGCCCACTATAAGAGTCTGTTGTGAAAACTGACTTAGTTACTGCTTTGTTTGAAGGGAACTTCTATTTAACGACGATGGCGAATTGAAGAAGCGCGGAGAGCTATTGTATATGCCCAAGTTCGCTAAAACCTTGGAGCGAATCCGCGACAACCCTGATGATTTTTATAACGGAGCTCTAGCCAAAGATTATTGTTACAAGATATTCAAGATGGCGGCGGTATTTTCACCCTGGATGATTTGAAGAACTACAAAGTCAAATTCAGGAGACCAATGAACGGGACTGTGGGGAACTACTCATGGTACTCTACTCCTCCCCGGGGAGTGGGGTGGTGCTGAGTTTTATACTCAATATTTTAAAAGGTACTGTCGATAGAAACCGAGAGCGAGCCGTCTAATTGTTTTAGCATAACCCAGTGGCTGATCTATTAAACATAGAATATCGATAAAACTGATTTATTGATGGTTTTGTTTAATGCTTTTCGGACGTAATGCACGAAAAACTGCGCGCACGCGCTCCGAGAGCCGTCTATCGATCGATAGTAGGCGCCTGTGTAGCCAATCAGATTGCGAGTTTGCCAATAGTCATGCAGCCACTGGGTTACGGCCGAATCAACTATCACATCATAGAAATTGAGAGCGAATAATCTAATTGTTTTAGTAAAAATCATAACAATTGTCTAGTATTAACTCGAAAATCTTCTTCCGAAACTTCGGAGAAACGAGAAGAAACCGCAATTTTGTAGACGACCTCCAGCCACTGCACACTAATGGCTGATAGTGTACGAGTAGCTCAGCCAATCAGATTGTCTCATTTGCATTAGTATACTAGTAGATTTTTACTAATATGGGATAGACGATAGTGAAAACGGCCGGACGAGACTTGTTAGAAAAGTTATTATTGTGACTTTATGACCCCAATGCAACACAATGACCCCAGCCAGGGCTCGAACCCGGTAACAATTGGGAGTATTGCTAACCTAACAATTCGCTGGTCGGCCATTTATACTTCATATGTGAGTAGAGGTACTGTAAGAGTAAAGTTTTTTACTTGCCAGTACCCATTTATAATCCTGCCGAGAGAATTGAATGTACAAATTGAAGATGATTACCACAATGTTCATGTGCAATTTCTTTTCCTTTCCAAGGATATAACATGAAAACCTTCTGACCGGCAAGGAACGAGCAACTCAGTGTTGACATATCACAGGATTGTAGATGCGTTCAAGTTTGCGTACGCTTACAGAGCGTTACTGGGAGACCAGGACTTTGCTAATGTTACCGAGGTTACGGCTATGAGTTATTTTGAAATGAATTCCGACCGGCATTCGATTCCCCTGGCCCCCTACCCCCATATTCCAACCATAACTCTCGTGGGGGGTGGTGGGAACCGGCAGATATTGCAATATTTCGTAATATTTGCCACCAGGAAAAGCACAAAGAGGCGGAAGCCACAAAGAAAAAGGTCAGGAACTGGGGGGAAATGTACGGGAAGTGGGAATTCAACCCCCCCCCCCCACACCCCTGTTCCCCCACTAAACACTCAGAAGAGACAAGATTTCAAGCTCCTTAGGGTCGCTTATTATCAAATAACTGACAAAACTGTGACAATGCCATCTCGTAGATTGTCAAGAACTTGACTAATCCCGAGTTTGCTGAATCTCTGCGCCAGAAGATTTGGGACAACCAGACATTTACAGATTACCGACATTACGGTGACTTCTATTCCAACTCGAGTCAACAAGGAACATCACACTTGTCTGTTATCGCGGAAAATGGCGACGCTGTTTCTGCAACCACGACGATAAATCTCTTGTGAGTATTTTTTGATTAACCCACCCACGCGACACAGTCGCTACATTCCTTATAAGCTAACAACATGAGAGGATAATCTAAGAGAACGATTCCCCGTGCCATCATTAAAATTTTGAAATCTATTAAAATAGCTTCGCGCCATGCGGTGAAAGTTATTTTTATTTCCTTCTGACCGAGGCTCCAATATCACGTTACTCGAACTGACCAATTCAGGTAGCGCTCTTAAAATAGCTCAGCTATGGACTGACATAGATTTAAAAAAATATATCATTGGAAGAGACCCATGTATGTAGAATGCTTCTCTTAGATCATCCTCTTTAGCTTGCTAACAATCAAATTAAATTTCTTTCAGCTTTGGATCAAAGTATCGATCAACTCGCACGGGCATTATCTACAACAACGAAATGGACGACTTTTCCACTCCTGGTAAAAAGAACGCGTACGGTGTTGAACCTTCAGAGTCCAACATAATTCAGCCTGGAAAACGGCCCCAGTCTTCCACCGCGCCGTCGATATTTTTGGACAAGGATGGAGTGGCCCGTTTGGTTATCGGAGCGTCTGGTGGAACGAAAATCACGACCGCCGTTTCGTTGGTAAGAAGTCATACTCCATCTCTATAGCCTGAGTAAACTGCAGTAGACGATCACTAAAACGACGTTTCGTCCGTTTACTCGCGTTTCTCTGTTCACATACACGTTTTGCTTTCTTTAGGCGACTTATCGTGGCATAATGCACGCAGGTGAGAAGTGCAACCGTATAATTTGGAGGCAATCTCTCAGTTAATGGCGTTGATGCGATGATACCAAGGAATCGGAAATGGTTATATTAGTTTATAATACACCCAACAAAATTTCTAGATTCTGATTGGCCAATGACGAGTGCATATTGAGGTTATAGAGTGCAAAGCTGAATTATAGAGTGCAATACGAAAGTTGCTGTGGAAATGGCGGAAAAGCGCCAAAGTTCACAGCGGCAGCCAATCAAATCCAATCGTAATTTAGCTCGCGCGTCTTTTCCCGCGCTTTTCAACGATTTTCAAAAGCGCGGGAAACGGCGACGCGTGAGCCAAATAACGATTGGATTTTGATTGGCTGCCCCTGTCAATGACTTTGTTCTGATTTGTCAGGGCAGAGTACGCGAATGTTTTGAACCAAATATAAAGCTCAGCAAATGCATTAGAAACCGAGATAACACGAGACACTGAATAGCTCATAGGAGTGTTCCAACATCTTGCAAAATTGTAACATTTTTTTCAGGTCATGATGAATTACCTGTGGTTTAACCGAACTTTACCGCAAGCCGTAGTCGATCCCAGGCTCCACCATCAGCTGCTTCCAATGTACATTCGTATCGACAAAGACTACCAGATTCCCCTCGCCATCCAAGAAGGACTGCAGAGGCTTGGGCACGAGGTTAGGAACGTGAGCGGTTACGCAGTCGTGCAGGCTGTGGCCAGAAACGAGGATGGAACACTGACGGGCAAATCCGACCCCAGGAAGAGTGGCTGGGCCGCTGGATACTGACGAGGATCGGAATTCTGTCACGTGACTGCATATATTAGTGAAGGCGTTAGTGGGTTCAGATAGATCACTGTAGGGTTCGAGTTACCTTTCGCCTCTGTTTCAAAATGAGGTGATGCAAATCAAACGCAGTTTCGTATAAAAATTCAGTATACTGCATCACATGGGTAATTAAATCAATTTAAGATTAGCTTTGAATTGTGATGATTCATTTCCAGTCATGATCAGTAGATGTTTTTTCTTCGTAGACTACGAGCAGTCCCTCATTTTTCTCTGGGATAAGTTGACTGCGCGGTCAATGAAAGTACAATCTCCTCCTTTTTAAATAAGTCGTGTACAAGTGTCTTCACGTAATATAGATCATTCATGAAATCTGCTATTTGCTATATTATGTGCTGATGTAATTGATGGTCCTACGCCGGGTTTAAATAAAATAATAATTCAGGGCTGAGTTTCTGATTTGTGCTTTGAAGCTTCATCTGATTAGTTGAGTCACCTCGATCCTAGCTAGTCTGTGAACAGGCTCATTTCTCGGCCGAAGGTGACTCTGGGATCTGGACGTTTTTGAACCACGGACGGCAACCGGAAGTCGAATGTTCCCTTATTTGGCGCGTATTATCGACATTTCGTCTGTAACGTCAAGTTGTAAATGCTAATAGG